>JAQGAA010001642.1:0-14956 GCA_034696425.1 Isotoma viridis | reverse complement strand
AGCAATATCGTACTTTTAGGTTTTCGTATGGTTAGGTGGAAGCAATAGTACCAACAGGGTATATCATTCCACACTGACACTACTGACTCTAGAGTATTTTCCTTTTCGTAAATGCCGGAAGTGATAAGGCACCAGGAGTAGAAGGAACTCAGTTATTCATAAAACATGACCTAAATATACATAATATGAAATATGAATATTTTCAAAAAATAAACTCAACCTGGAGAAACCTCATGTCATTTTTAAACTTCATCAAATCATCATCGTTCATCATATCATCATATGCATCACAAACTCAATCTACCTTTAAGGTGTACACACGTACATAAAGAATAGTATTTTATTATTGACACTGAAGACCACGGCAAAAGAATAACGGATGGAAGGAAAAAGTAAAGAGTAAAGTAAAGTAAGAAATAGTAAAAAGGGTTAAATTTGAGCTAAAAAGGAATATGAAATGAAGTGGCAGATGAATATCGTACATTCGTACACCGGCAAAAGGTAAGGCTAATCATACCGGGTCGGGTATTCATCCAGAGAGACGGAGAGGAACATCGGATTCAATATGCCATGCACTTATTGTTCATCTTGGGATATGATATAAGCTTAGCTTTTTCAGAATGTATAAAGGATAGATGTGTATAAGATACCCTTATTTTGTGTATATGATGATAAGGTAGTGTGGGTCCCTTCAAAGATAGAGAATGTTTCTAGATGCATTGTGAAAGGGAAAAAACTAGAAAAGAATCAAGTAGCTGAAGAACCAGCAGGAGAAGAAATATCTTTGAGTACTTTATAGTAGTTGGTGTAGTGGGTAAAAGTAAAGTTTGTATTAAAAAAGGTGAAATGTGCGTGAAACCATGCATAAGAAGAAGCACAATGTACCTTTTTTTAGTTGGCAGGGTGGGTTATAGAAAATAAAATTGGTATGAAGTGTATAATAAACCTGACTACTGACTGACTGACTGGTGATGGTGGTGGTGGTTGTTGAGTTTGAGACTGGATAAGACTTCCAGCTCAACTTCAGACACTTCTTCGGGATAAGAAGAGAGATGAAGCCTGTGGAAGAAGAAGGAGACGAGAGGACTAAAGTACATAAGTAAAAGTGAGTATCAGAAAGCTAGAAGATGAAACTGGCTTCGGTAGCCAAGCCACTTCATCTTGGAAATGTATGTGTAGTACCTTAGAGGCCTCTGGAAACAGACGGAGTATCCTATGAAGTCTCAAGAAGGAAGAAATGAAGAAATGCTAAGGCTTACGAGAGAAATCTTAAGAATTGACTGAAAGATGCTGTTTGGGATGTTAATAAATTTTTTGAGCTGTTCTTTTGCAATTTTTGTGTTTCGGATGTGAGGAAATTGGCATAAATGCATAATTAGCTTTTGCTGCTTAATTAGTTTTAAAAATTTAGTATTAAATAACTCAAATCAACTCCGTTTTAACCTTGAATTGTTGAATACATGAACCTTGATTGTATAAGACTGGGTAAAATATGCAAAAGGTATCTTTTTAGAAAGCTTTTCGCACTAGATTTTTGCACACATTTAAGATGAACATTCCATTACAACAAGTTTCCAGCAAAATCCAAGCTGAAAGAAGCTCAACACGGACCTCAAAGACTTACTTGGACAAGAGCGTAAACTGAAACCTCATTCAATTTCAACTATACACTCTTATCCCCACGCATTACTTCTACTCTACATACCAATGGATGAATAAACTCAGTCTCTTATTCAAAAGTATAAATTGCAATGTTATAAATTGCACATTGCGAAAATGCTACTAATGAAATGCATATCTATGTGATGATACATAACCCAAAAGAATATTGATACCTGTAATACCTCTCTCTCTGTAACATAGAATTCCATTCGAACCGGTGCCAAATAAAAGCTCAGATTTTTTCTAATTGCAATAATCCTTGTATAAAGAAGCCTAGCATTCTTAAAGGTTTTAAATCAGTTATAAGTATAAGAAAGAAGACAGGTTTTGAGACTTGTGTGACAAGGCAGGTAGTAGTAGTGTGTGTAGTAGTGTAGTTGACTTTAAGTTGTAGTAATGGCAATGGGGATACAATCTTATTTCTACCTGGCCATAATAAATGATGACGCTAACTAATATTATACAGCACAGGTAGAAATACAACTTTTAAAAGAAGTTGATAGGAAAATAAGAACAAGCTTTAAGATCAACCACCACCACCACCACCATTATCCTAAGCAAGAAGAAGCATCTTATAAAATCAAGAAAAGTCCATAAGGAAAATGCAGTATCAACAACTTGAAAGAAATACAACAAGCCAAGGAGAAGTAGTAAATGCAATGTAAAAGATGCAATGCGTCGATGTTACTTTCTGAAATGAACGACCCTATGCAACCCAGTATAGCTTTTAGCTTGTAAAGAGGCAACGTGAGACAAATCCTAAGGGGAAACACTAGTTCCCGTTGCACTACGGCTTCAGTACGCTTTGAGACTTGGAGAAGGCCAGGTGCGTGTTGCTATTTCTCTTATTGCAGTTGCTTTACTAAAGCTCTCTAAATATCAAATCAACCATACATTGGCATACTACCTTGTATTGTATTTGGATTGAAAAATACCATTGGAGTTGCATTATTCACTTTTGGATTTTTTGGATTGTGTGACCCCTTCTGCTTTTCATTCATTTAATAATAAAAGGATAAAAAAGTAATATTCATATTCATCACAAAATTATCATCAAACTGTACGTTGTACGTGTGGTACGAAATATAAGGAAAGGGGACTCTGGTTTTATCTAACGGACAAAAACCCGAGAGGGAAAGTCATATACACCGAATCGGATATCCGATGTAAACATTATCAGTGTGTGTGTTTATGTCATATAGTGAAACATTAAACGGTAGGAGATAGTTTGTTGAGTTGAGAGAATACCCGAGTTTTACAGTCAGTGATAAACCGTTTAAGCTTCGGGTTAGACGGATACACGGATACCACTAGTAGTAGTGTCAAAGATTGATGGAAAAACACTTCCTGAATTTTAGTTGATACTGTCGACTGTGTTTGATTAAGTGTGAGACGGAAACAGATTTTGTAATAATTGTGTAATCACCTGGTGATAATCATTTGAGGTAATTTGTGGGATTTCGTTAAGGTTGTTTTTATTAATTGTTTGTGTTTTTGTGGGGTTGCCGATAATATTACATGTTGGTCATGTATCATGTTGTTTAGTTTTATGTATTTTTTTAGGTTTGTTTGATCCGCTGATTTTGGAAATTTAAAATTTTGGAAAGTTTGGAAAGTTTGTTTGGTCATTGTATCAGGATTCGGTCGGATGTTCACTTCCCTTCGAAAGTTTTATCGTGGTATTGGCATTACTTATCCAAGTTGGTTCAAGAGTTGTCAGTACTTTTTTTTAGTTTTTGGTTTTAGTTGTTTGAGTTTTTGCAAGTTGTGGGGAGAGTGATACGAGATTTGTAACAAAACTGACGAATTTGTTAGAAGTGAGACGAGACAGATAGACAGACATGCAATACTTGGGGTGAAATGCAAGATTGCAAAAAAGTTCAGTTTCGACGGTTTGTCTTTGGTGGATCAATTTTTGCATGAAAATTTTTGTCAGGTTGCATGATGTTGTGCTTTTACATAAATAGTGAATAGGGTCTGGTGTCTGGTGAAGCAAAAGTTTTTTCAATTTCTACTCCGAGTTTCTTATGTTAAATAATATTGAACTTTCAACTTTGCTCAAACTCCGATATTTTATTTAGTTAACTAATTTCTGTAACCATTCGTTCCTGTACTCACAAATAATGTTTATTTTATCCTGTCAATCTTTCATACACCAGACAGACAGAACCAAAGTAGTAAAAAACTTGTCAATTTCAATAAATAATAAACATTTCAATTTTTTAATTTGGAGTATGTGACAACATTTGTGAGTTTAAGCAAATGAAACAATTTTTTCCAAATTGGACTAATAACGTAACATGTTAAAAACTTTGTTAAAAGTCCAATTCAAAACTTCTACATAAAGATAACATTTACATGAAAGAATTACTAAAGTTCATAAAAAATGCATTTGATTAATATTTGAATAAATTTTTAATATTATTTTTGAATATTTCCAGACGGCTCAATCATCCTAAATTCAGACAACTCAGCAAAAAAAAGCTTTCAATTCGTGTAAGAATCGAATAAAAAACTCTACTTTGTTGAGATTTGAGATCAGACAGAAGAAGAAGGATCATCTCTCGTGAGAAAACTTTGCCCTGCTGACCGAGTGAAAATTTTTATCCAACTTCTCCCATCAAAAAACAGTGAATTTTATACACTTTTTGCGGTTTTTTGGTCTAACCCCACGAAAGACCCAGACCATCTTCATTACACACATTATTATACATACACCACTACTACCATTCACAAATTATTATCAGTTTTATTAGCATAAAAAGTTTAGAGTATCAACTTAAGTGGTATTTAAATATATGTATAAAAATCTCGTGAAACTTTTGAATCAAAAAGTTTTACTTGACATAAACCTACGTTGTTCACGAGGAATACATAAAGTGTGGTAAAAAAACGGAAATCAGTGAAAAAACTACGCTGTGCTGACTACTGACCAACCTGTTTTTAACAATAGAAGAGTTTTCTGGACAATCTGGAAGACAAGAGAGACAAGCTGGTGTGATCGGTTTACACTTCTCTAGAATCGGAAACAAAAAAGAAACTTGATTTTGCTTTCGAAATCAGTTTCAACAATCATCAACAAAAACTAAGACGTAGTGCAGCTGACACTTACTAACTGGACTGGGGAAGTTGACATCAGTTGTTACAATAAGTCAGACGGACGGGACAAAAAAAAGGATTGGATTTTTAAAGAAAATGTAACAAAAAGTGACTAGAGAATTACAGAGTATTCAGTGTTAGTGTTTTGAAACAGTTAGTGTTGACTGAATTCAAAATAAAGTTTGAACTTGGAATTGGAAAATTGGAACAAATGGTACAATGAATCTCTTAAAATTTCATGGAACTCTGGAGTAGTTTTTTAATAAGTATCGTGTGCACTTTTAAAATTGTGTGGTTAATAATCGTGAGAAAAAAATAGGATTTTTGCCTGGAACTGTCCTGGAGGAACAATTAGTTCCGAGTTTCTAAAAATATAAGGAAATTAATTAGAAAAAAAAAGAATCAAAATGTTATTACAGAAAAAGGAAACAATGATGATGGGAAGTTCATCGTTAAGCATAATTGGATTCGTTCTCACAGGTAAATTATAATTTTGATTTGTTTGCTATTCATTCGTATAGATTCGTATTCTATAAAGCTTGCTTTTTGCTTTTAATTAAAAGATTGTTAATTGTTAACTTCTGAAATGAGTGAGAGAAGGTCAAAGGTGAATAAACGATAGAGTTTAAAAGAGTTCTGAGTTCGTGTTATTTAGTTGATTTTTGGTTGAAGCTGTAATGCAGTTTTAGGCAGTAGCTGTAGATGTTTTTGGGAGTTAAGTGTTGTGTGTAAAATATAAAAAGCCATTAAAATAGTTTTTGGTATTTGGTTGCATGAGGGGAAAAAGCTTAGAAATCTAGGCAGTAGTAGGAATAGGATGAAAAGTCTTTACTTTGATTTTTATGACTGTAGCACATGATAGGAGTCAAAGTCGGAGGATTTTGTTTCAAAAATTTAACAATCTGTGTTTTTGTATATTAAGTACTCTGAGAGTCGTTTATTGGGGTTTTCTAAAGGTTGTAAAATTTAAAAATGTAAAATCTCTGTTGTTATGATCTTGAGGAGAAAAAGTAATAAAACAATTGGAATGGGTGAAGTTGGGATTAGAATTGCTTTTTAGTTCTTAAAACGTAACTATTGACTCTGGTCTCTGGTTACTATTCAGAGATGCATAAGCAAGCAAAGTGCACTTTTATCAACCTTTGGATATTATAGTTGCTGACAAGTCATGTTAACAGAGTCTGAAAATTTTATAAGATTCAAATCATAATCTAGTTGCTGTATTGCAATAAGATGAATTTTTAAATTGTTTTATGCGTCTTAGTCTAAAAGGTAATAAAGTTGAAAGGGTTGTTTGGTATATAAAAATAATACCGCTCAAAAGTCAATGCTAATCTTATCAGTTACTTGTGTACAACAACAAAAATATCCGGAATAAGGAATTTGTCTGCTAAAAGGTTTCTAAAGTTGGGTCTTTGACATGAAGATGAAATATTGTAGAATTCTGAGTATAGTAGTAAGTAATGGCATCAAACGAAGCATCAGCTCAGGTGAGTTGATAAGATTGTATGGATAAATATTTCAGGTGTATATTGTGTAAGAAAATGGAAGAATTTGCCAAATACATGTGTATGATAGTAATGTTGTTGGCCAGACTGCCAGACAGTCGTCAATAAGAAAGATTTGATGGATCGATGATAGGTTGATGGTATAATTGAATATCCTTGTCACCTGCATTATGGTTTATGGTGTGTATACAGATAGGTAAATATAATAATACAGTTTACCTATAAATCCTCATTTCATTTTATGGATAAGAAACCCTATTTGTTGTTTTCCAGCTAAAAGGTAAAATCTATTTGTTGGTATTTGGTAGTCCATCATTTTTCATAAAGCGACCCGGATGTAAAGTGTCTTAAAACTTGTCTCAAAATGAAAAGTATGTTTACCACAATTCCACGTGTCTTGGACTTTGTGACCTTTTTCTAAAATATTTAACTAAATTTGGGTTTTCCCGAAAATAACCTCAAATGTTTTTCATATTATGCCAACCTTAATTTTATACCTACGTGTATCTACTAATTTTTCCCTCTGTCATGACTATGACCGAAGATAACAATGAACGCCCTACAAACATATATTTATTTAAAAAATTGTCATCTGTGCCTGCAATAGCATTTGCAAAAATCTAATAAAAGCTTTCCATCCCAAATAAATATCTATCATTAACGACATTATTATCATTCTCTAAGGAAAACTTGATTATCATCTTTGGGACTTAGATCTCAACCTTAACAAACAGTAGCAGAGCTCAGTTAGTTTAGTCACTCTGGTACTCATGTATTATAATTTATCCCATTTACTTTTTGAGATAAAATATCGTAAAATAGTATAAGTATATGGAATACGGTTGACTTGAGTGTGTACAAAAGACTCAGAGGTATATAAGATAGAATTGATAATAAAAAATATTATTATAAAGCCGCATAGCAATTGCAATGCAATATCCAGTTATTCATTTTTATTTCTGTACAAGAGAAAATCTTGCAACTCACGACGGACCAATTTAGTCCAAATCTCATTTCTGCCACAGAACCACTCTCAAATCTAAAAATCCTTTTTGATTCTTTATTCTTGAGCCGAGTGAGCCGACTCGACTACCAAGAACACTTCTACTATTTCTTTTTGTATTTAAAATCTTTAAAATTTTACTTGCCATTATATTAAATTATTATATTATTGCTATCATTATAATATTATTATTACTACTTAAATGTGCATTCGCAAGACGCAAACCAAGTCAAGTCATTCGAATCAAATTTTTAAATTTATTTATGTGTGTGTCTTTGTGTCTTGCGTTGGTGGATTGAATATAATAGTTAGTAAAATAGAATAGAGTTCTTGTAAGTGTAGTAAGTCAGTAAGGCAAAAATTGAAATTTTAAAAAAGACTGACTGCAACTGAAAGTGTAGGTTACACAGAGAGAAAAAGGGCTTTTGATATCAAAATAATAAATTTTATACTTAGAAAGGCAATAACAATAACTTAAGATTTTCTATTTTCTTCTGCATTCAACATTTTCTAAAGCAGAATTATATTCCTCCTATTCTTGAGGAAAACTAAAACGAAGCTGTTTTAATAATCTGACTTGATAGATTTTTAGTAACAATTGCTGAATTGCAGTTAGTTAGGAAGATTTACTACTTTCTCAAATTATTATGCAAAAAAGGAATTCATTAGAATCATGTAATTTAGTTCTAAGTAAGCGCATCTTCCCACATTTTTCTATGTATAAGGGTTACAAATATTTATCTTTAAAAAGTTACAAAATACCAAAAAAGCCTGTTATAAGTCTTTAAGTCTGGAATAGTTTTTAGAATGCTGTTGACATCTTGTAAGGCCTAAGAATTTTTGAAGAGATCCTTTTCCAAGATTTCAAGTACCCTCTTGTTCCTTAAAAAGAAGAATTTTGTCTCCAAGCTAAAATCAAATGTGTACAGCAAGAGGACTTGGTATACTGTCAACCTTTTTAGAAGTAGGTTGTCCTTGTGTGTACGCATTTCTTTGTGTTATTTAATACTCAAAAAAAGTATCAACGGGCTAAAGAGACACAGAGAGTAGAGTCATTACAAATTGTACATGACGATTGATTATATTTATAATAAAATGTAAAAAAAGTTGTAGTATACAGACCATAGTTGGACAAGGGTCACTGTGCATTTTGAAAGTAATAATGGTTGAAATGATGATGATAGAAATATATAAAGCATAATGCAGTAATAAGATATGGAGGGAACAAAGGTTCTCCTACTTCTAAAATTACAAGAGGCTACTTTCAGACTGAGAAATGTTCTTTTGAAATTTATGGTTGATTGTTGTTCAAATGGGTAATAGAATTATAAGGACTTCAAAGTCCCTCCTTGTATATAAGTAGTGGCAGTGGTAACTTCTATATAGGTATAAAAGTTTAGGCCAACAACAACTGCTACTTCTTTTACAAACGCTAAGGCTGAAAGATGCATTCGATGTATTGAGCATAAATTTATTTTAATGTCATTTGTAAATAGTCAACCTACTTTTATTTTATAAGTGTATATACACTTAAGAATAGCTTAAGGGATATAAGTGCTCATTGTAGGTACTCGTGTAGTGAAATTATTTAAGCTTTAGTGAATGACCCAAGCTACACTAAAAGTATTTTGTCACCTTGTGTTGTTTTGAGTTTTAGGACAAAGTTATTGGGTGTTGGGTATTGTTATATTCATTTTCTAAAGATTTCTTGCTTTGAGGACGAATTTCACAGTTTCACCTGGTGGCACGGCCTGATGCTGAGGCGATTTTAAGAATTTGTCAAAGAGAGTAAAGTATTGTAATTCTTTGAACAACTTGAACTTTAAGTTTTCTATTATTCATTTTTCATTCGTAAAATTTGTAGTGTGGGGCATTGGGTATGGTCATGAAATTATTAAAATTGTTAGGCCTCAATGATGTCAATATGTTTCGTAAAGGTGGGAGCTTAAAATTCAACGAACTTATAAAACGAGGATTTTGTTAGGTTGTAGTTATTCAAGGTGGAGGATACATGAAAATTTTATGTAAGCAAATGGCTATAGTAGAAGGATAAAAGTGTTTAAAAAAAATTAAATATTTAAATTTCTGGACAGTTTGATAACTAGAATTGTAAAAATGCATGTAGTTTTTAGATTCTGACGAAAGGCACCAGTAAAAATGATAAAAATTTAAAAGATGCAATAATAAATGAATGGGTCTAGACGAAAAATATTTATATATATTTTACGTGTTTGTTATTTTATTATTCTTTGTTATAGTTTTTTGCATGTTAGGAAAAACAACATTTTGGGAACTTGGGAACTACGTCCGATGATTACATTAAATTTTAATTGTCAATTCAATCAATAAAAATCCAATTAAGCTTTGATTACCCTTCCGTGTCAACTTTAGAATGTATTTATTCCTGTTTCCTATGCTAACTAGAAGTGTATTATCTTTATCGTCTGTTATTGTTCTAGTGGTTCTGCTGGTTACCACTACCCCAACCAGAATTGCTCTTCCATGTCGACTAAAATCAATCTGAAAAACTAAATCTGCTTATAAATAAACTAATTCAGTACCTCTGTGTATTTCCCATTCTCCCAAATCGATCTAATCTTAAAGAGTAGGTACTTGTCCAATGCAATATAATACAATAGGAGAGACATGTTTTGGTACAGGTTAGACCCATTACACAAGTAGAATAATGACTAAAGACAAATTAATTATTTAGAATCCGATTTCCCCTTAGGTAAATACTGCTTACCCTGGTAATGCAAAACCTTCGGGAGTTCAAACAGAAATCAGAATGCCAATGCCAAGTCCGGAAGGAAAAACTTCGTCGTAATAGTAAACACGATACGGATACAATGATAATAGAAATATCAAGAAGTAGTAAATACTAACGCACAAACAAGTTACATAGGAAATACCCGGATTCGGGTATTTAGGGTGGGAGAAGGAAATGCACTCTTAGTCTTACTTCTAGTTGCAACCTCTTATACTTAGAGATTAGAATTTATAAGAATCCGACAAATCATCCTTACTAAAGACCGTAGGGGGATTCTTGATGTTTCAAATGAGGCACGGTGGACCACATAGAATTTTATGAAGAATATATTTGTCGTGCTCAAGTGCCATTTGTTTACTTATCCTGTTATTCCTTCCTTCCGTTTCTTTCGTCATCTGTTTCTGACTTTTGCATTTTTATTCAAGAATGAATTCGAACAAGCTGAACAACACTATACAATAAGCGGGTATTTTCGGGCCCTAAAGGGTTGTCATTATTTCACTACAAATATAAAATACTCTCTCTCTTTCTACTCGTTTCTGTATTCCAAATCCTTTGTACCATTATTCGAATTGAATAAGGAGTTTGGCTGAATGGCACGTAAAAAGGGTAGAGGGTAAAGTAAAGAATATACTAGGGCATTGAGCATTTTACTTGTAAAATGTTGTTCAACTCTTAGAAGCACAATTGAACTCTTCTATACAGCAACCCTGCTACCGTCCCTTGCGACTGGGTAAGAACGTGCAGGGTATTGAGAGTAGTGGCGATGTCATCATATTATTATTTGCTATCTCATACACAAACAACAAAACAATCATCTCTCAGTAGAGAATAATATAACGGGTATATCCGTTTATTTGTCCCGAACCCGGGTGGTGCTGATGGTAATAGTTTTGATGTTGAAATGTTGACTGAGGTGGTGGTGGTGGTTGTCAACCTCATAGCTCGGACCATTTCTAATATTTTCAGGTCTTATAAAATAGAATTGCTCACAACCAGCTTGGCTAGCCATAATAATAATGCAAACTAAATCTGAAAAGATAATAAAGTGTTGAGTGTCTGCAAATGAAATGAATTAGAATATCTAAGAACTCAGCTTATAACAATAATATAATAATAATAATCTAAATTGTCTTTTCATAATAAAAACATCATTATGAGTTGATTGTTGTCATCGTCATCATTTGTTATTCGCACCCTCTGTTCTCTCTTAAAGTTTAGAGCTTTTGAGATATTTATTATTACTCTATTTAAACAAGGTTTACTGCTAGTTTGCAGGCGTGAAAGTTATATTATTATATTATCTGAGCGTCTTTATCTTATTTACAAAATAAACAAAATTATTTATATCATTATTATTATATTGTTGATTGTCTTCGGGGATGAATGTCACGGACAGTCTATTTGTTTGGTGAATTCTATTGTAAATTTGATAAAAGCATTTTTTTACTTTAATATGAGATGAGCAGTTGAGGTCTATTGTTTGGTTGGTAGGTTTGTACAAAGATAATAACTTAATGGGAATAATGCTAATTAGCTTTGTTTGCTTAGTATGAATTGTTGAGTAGGGTTTTTATAGGAATTTAATAAGTTGGCTGGTGTGGCTTTTTTTGTCTATCTCTCACGTTTTTACCCGAGTGACTCTAATATTATAAAGAATTAATAGAATAGAAAAGGTATAGGATTTTTGAGTCCTTTGCTAATTTAATTGAATGAGATGGGCATTTTACTTCAATAAATATAAAAAGGAAGTTAGGTCAGGTCATTTCTTATAAACTTAAGATGAGACTGAACTTGACTTTGACATATAAAGCTAGTTTTTTGGAAGTTTACCATTTCGTGTCCAATTTGAAAGCAATTTAATCAATTAGAAGATGGTGCAGGCAGAAGCAGGGTGTGTAAAAAATGATGTGGGTATTTTACATTTGTGACTACCCTATGTACCACTTGATTTATTTGATAGTAGTACCGTTTAAAGCTTTACGACTGTTTACTACTTGCAATCACAAGACTTTTTATTTGTACCGTTTTACTTTACAAGTTTACTACTCTCTTGGTATAATGTAGCTTCCTTTTGCTATCGACATAATTATGTGGGAAAATGTTACAAGTTAAACTAATACTAAAACTTTATAGTAATAGTAACTTCATAACATTTGCCAACCTCCCCTTCCTTCCTTTCGGAAACTGTATTTATTTATATATTTTTTTAAATAAAACAAATTGTAGGTTGGGTAGATATAGATTAGAAAACTAGGGTGATACTGATACTGGTTGATATCAAATAAAAAATTGTGCGTATCGCATTTGATGCCAGTTGTGTTTAGACGGTAAGCCAGTAATGGGAGTACACAATCATAATAATTTAATAAATGGAGTTGTTCCCCTCAGTAGTAGTAGTGGCAGTAAGGTAGTAGGTAGTAGTAAGATGTATCACACAAGTTGAAGGTTCTTAATATGATGTTTTGCTTCAAAGATATTTGTTACCCGGTTACGGGTCTTTGAATGAATGAACCCAACTCAAGGCATTATTATTATCAGAGTTTGGAGGGTATTTGAGTAATCACTCAATCCAAAATCATAGACACATAAATGACGGAAGGAAGACAGAGAGAGAGAGAGAGTATCGCTTGAAACGGTTTTTATGTAGCCAATTTGTACTGTCTTGTAATTCCACTAATGGACATAAGTCTTATCGATCTCATGTAGAAATAATAATTTTGACGGGATTCACATTATTACTTAGAATACAAGGGAGATAGACATTATCATTAGTGAGTGGGAGCGATAAGAAGGGTTGAAATGGAGCGTTGTACACAACTCTTTATTAGTTATAATTTCAAGTGATTAGCGGAGTAGTAACATTTAGACAGGGATATAAAACAAGGTGGGTAAGCCTAGGAAGCAAAGGGAGAAGTATGTGGTATGGGTTGGGTCGGTCGGTAGAGAATAATATGGTTTAAATGGGGCTAATTTGATTTTAACTAGTTGAAGGAAAGGATTTATCAAAGTTTAGTTTAATTGTGGTGCAGCAATTACACTTAATTGCATTTAGAGAATTTCCCGTCTAAAAATTTTGATTTTTATCAAATGAAAAAAATGCATGTGCATTGCGGTATTTTTCATGCAGTGGACAAATTAAGCTCGGGTTGTTTTGTTTTTTATTTGAGATTGTCATTGTCGCATTGACCATTAGCCCATTAGTAAGACACTTTTTCTGTTGATGGTGGGACGAGGGACCAACGGGTATTATTTTATAATGGTCCATTATAATCCCCATATTTGGTGTCACATAAGGTTCCCTCCGACATTTAACTACAGAAACAAGTCTACAATAAGAGGACAACTCAGCGACGACGACCCACCGAAGTGACTAAGACTTTAGGTTGACTGCAATGTTATGTCCATTCGGTTTTTTCTTTAGCTTTTCCATCTCGTTTCTTTTATTAATTCTGACGGACAAAAAGGAACTGCCGGACGGGGAATTAATTGAACAAACCGAATTATTAGTTTACCACCGACAAGGCCACAGGGGATCTCCTTCTTTACTTGAAGCAATTCAATAAATAAGTCACTCTCTCGTGTTAGCTTTGGCTCTTCAAGGAAGGCAGAGGACGTAGGATTTTTTTATATACTTGAAATATACATACATTCCTTAAGCATTTGAGAATTTTTTATATATCGAGATCAGATACCATGGTGTGTATGCATACCGGAATAATATTGTGGTACAAGAAACGATAGAGGAATAATACCATGGAGGTAGTGAGGGGTGAAAAATACCCAAAAAGTATGTTTTTTTATTCGCCAAGAAACCGAGAAAAAGATAAGAAATATTATGTATTATATTATATGTGTATATATAAAAAGAAGTTCGTGAATAGAAATCCGAATTTCGGTTTCAGACACATCCATGCAGGCATCAGGGGTGAAAATACCCTCATATAAAGCATTAAGCAATACGAATGAAATATTTCATTTCAACTTTTATTTTACCCGGTTCGGTTTTTCTACCTTTTATATCTCATAAGTGTACACTGGCAGTATGGGAATGGTGATGGATGTTAGTACTAGTGGTGGTTAGTCAGTCAGTCTTGTATTATTATTATCAACTTGGAACAAACCATCACGGGCTATGGCTCAACTTTTATTCTAAAGACTCTTCATTTTTGTCTTGTCAGTTGGCAGTTGGTTTCGTATTCTTTGGCAGTTTTCCGTCGCCCATTCATTTCACATTTCATTTTCATTCATTTCAAAAGCCATTTCGTTTTTTTTTTCTTTTTCTAATAATTTATGATGAAAAGCTCGAGTCTAATCGTA
This sequence comes from Isotoma viridis, assembly GCA_034696425.1. Classification (NCBI taxonomy): domain Eukaryota; kingdom Metazoa; phylum Arthropoda; class Collembola; order Entomobryomorpha; family Isotomidae; genus Isotoma; species Isotoma viridis. Next base: position 594 of record JAQGAA010001642.1, on the reverse strand, counting down.
ATAGTGGTTGTAGTAGTGAATTTGAAGAGATGGATAGGTTTTTTAAGCTGGTAGGGTTGCCTGCCTCTCTTCTGCCTTGACTGCTGGAGATACTGTCTTGCCGTTGCTGGAGAGAGGAAACCTATTATTGTATTGTTGTTAAATGACGTGATGTCGTGTCAACCAAACTCTTTTAAATGTCGAGGAGTTCGAGACTTAAGACTATTAATGCTATTGTAAAGTTCCATTCATTTGGTTAAGTTCAGTGGTAGTAGTACAGTGTATAATTTTTATCTTGAATTATTCAACTAATAAAACCAGGCAGTTTTACCTTTTTATGAAATTAAGTCTAGGGTTTAGAGAGTACTTCTTATCATGATTATCAAGTGGGATGTTTATATAGGAGGTTTTTTGGAAGTTTTTGTACAGGATTTTTCTTCTTCTTTGAGAATTATCCTTTTAAGGTAGCAATCTGCAACCCGAAGTACTCCAAGTTGCTACAATTATTACCTGTTACAAAGAATCTTATTGAGTTTTAAATTAAGGGCTTTTGTACTTTTCGGAAGGTGTGTGAATGACAGGTGTTTAGTTTCGTTTCATTTGAAATTTTGACTC
>JAQGAA010001641.1:0-14959 GCA_034696425.1 Isotoma viridis | reverse complement strand
GATGGCCTAATACTTCTTGTACAGCAGTATCCTGAAAAATTAGGTTGCAAGCAATTATATTCTTTATGGTACAGTCAAATTATCTCCGAATTTCAAAAGATTGTTCCATTATTACCCGTTTCGCTTCCATCTCATTTTGCTTTTTCATAGCTATAAGTTTTTGCATTTGACCTTCCTCCAGTCTCTGACAGTTGGGGTCCATGTCAAACATGAGTTTCATTCCCAAAAGTTCATTCATATTTTGCTCGATTTCTTTTCGAATCTTTAATCCAGAATTATAACTAAGAATTATCGATTTAATTTTTTAAATTTTTTACACATTCGTTTTCTATTTTACCATTTTTTGAATAACTCTTCCACGAGCAATTTTTTGTATTGTAATACAATGTGACCTTCTGGTTCCTTCTTCTGTGTCATCATCTAATGCAATAACTGGTGTAGATAATCGTTTAGTATCATCAGGAATTGATACCTGATCGAACTGATCCAATGGATCAAACCTTTTGGTTCCATGAGTATCTGTACTTATTTTAAAATGTTACTTTATCGAAATTATATATAATTGTTACATATTAAACACATATTACACATATTAAAACGTTAAGTTTCAAATCAGAATTCAATGCGGTAGCATAATATATGAGTCACCTTTAAATGCATTAAATACTTTCTCCAACTTTCTCTCTAAACGCTTCTCGGCTACAGACGGCTCACACTTTTTTATTCGTTCCTTGAAAGCATTCATATCAAATGCAAGTTCTTTCCGAATGAAAACCTTAGATTGGGTGAGTCGCTCAAAACCTAAATATAGCTCAGACGATTAGATTTTTGAATATAATTAATTACCAAGCATCATTCATGTATATATTCATGGGGTAATTACTACATAAATATTATTCATTGAAGTATTTAAGTCATAAGGCAAAGATTATGGAATTTAACTCTAATTGGGTGTTCAGCCCCAATCACCTCTACATTATCTGTCTGAAAACATTCGGATAAGAAGGTCTAAAATAAGGGTATTAACTTTCTTTTGATTGACTCCTATTAGGTAATTTCTTAGCTGAGTATATCAGTCTGCTAAGACATGAAGGTAAATCCAATAAGCAAAAAAGACAAGACACGTTTAATGCAATGTCGCATTTTCTAACTGAATAGTAGAGTTGGAACCCAACTGAGTTTCAATTAATTTTAGTTTAATGAAAGCTTACTTTCAAAATCCCTTTGAATATCCAGCTGAAATGCTGGAGCTGGATTAAGGCGATCCAAACTGGCTCCGTTTCTAACCAATGGAGCATATGCATTCGAATCGAATTCAGAGTACTCTTTTATAATATTTCTTTTTCTTTTAGGCTTTGCTTCGAAATACTTCCGTTCCAGTTTTCTCAAATCTAGTAAACAAATTAAATTTATCGACTTCACTCTTTCAAATAAATTTAAGTTTTCTATTTTCAAACATAATTATAAATAGCATTAATTCATTAAATCGGTCATGAAAGAGGAATTAAATATTTAGGGGAAATTTTACTTCTAAAATATTGATGTTTAATGTATTCAAGATGCTTTGAACTTTTAGACTTGAGCCTTTCTTGAAGCCTTTCTAGTCTCATCGTATGCTCTGTTGCTATTTTCCCAGTGTATTCGTGTATAAGTTTTCCAGTAATTTCCATTTTAATGTCAAGAATTTTGTCTAGCTCCTGAAAGTTTAATTTGAGCATGCAAACATATTAAATTAATGTTAAATACTATATATTTCTTGTAAGTAAATGAGTGAAATATTAACTTTTTCTCGATCAGCCCATTGTTGAGCTTCTAACTCTTCCATGAGTTTAAGTCTTCTTTCAAATCCAGCTTCATCTTCCCCTACGCGACTTGTATGCTCCAGAGCTCGTCTGCTAAGGGCTCTTTCGATTATAACAATGTCTTCTAATGTAAAGGGTAAACCCTTAGCTAATTTAAGAAGGGATTCATTTTTTTAAATAAGTCTTTTGATTATCATGAATTAAATTAAAACAAATTAAATGAATGTGTATAAAGTATCATTACCCCATGTTAATTTCATTAGAGCCAATACTTTTGGGTAAGCGTCTGGATGAGGTAATTTATAAGGAGGAGAAAAAGGATCGGTTTGACTTTCAGATTCTCTGAAATCTGTCTGAACCCCTCGATTAATAAATCCACTCCTTCGAGTCTTTTCAGTTTGCAAAATCTTCTTCTTTTCGTCAGGTGCAAGTTTATTAAAGTCAAAGGCCTCTGAATGCATATGGTACATCGGTTGAGTAGTATAACTAAAAATATTTATAAAATGCTTTAGTATGGAACATATGCAAGGTTGAAGGTGGGGGGATGAGATGTGAAGGTTTTTTGCTATCGAATACCGTATGGCATATTTAGCTCGATCTGCTCCAGTAACATCGTCCACTTCTCTTGGAAAAGGTAATGGTCCTGTGTCCATTGGCATCACCGGAACTCTGTTCAATTAGTTTTTTTTAGAAACTTTTTGTCATAAATATGTGCCTATTTTAAAACCCACTAATTTCATGAAAATGTTGTTTTAACTTATTAATATAATATGATAGTATACCCTGCAATATCATATTGAGGGGTGTAAGCGTCCACGTTGTTGGGTTGGGGTGAAGTTAAGCATGGTACAAATCTTCTATCGGTTTTAAGTGCACTGAACATTGATTCATATACTGGCTTGATATTCTAATTAAACAACGATCTTTCATAACCTTTATTACATTTTTGGAATGAATATAAAATTAAAAAACAACTGTAATAGACTATTACAGTTGTTTTTACTAATAGTTTACTAACAATTCGTGCCCCAGATTGGATTCCACTTGCCGCATCTTTAAGGAAATCCCGTCGGCTTGGCATAGTATAGTTGGGATCTACAATCGGGTACATTTTATTTACAGGATAAAGTTTTACTATGAAAAACTATGAAAATCGAACTTATTTGATTACCATAAAGAAAGTCATGGGGCCGAGACTTCCGACATAAACGTCGATTCGGTGGTGTCTGATAGTTGCTGGCCATTTTGACAAAAGTTCAACTAATTGAGTCTAATGCGTCAGCACTTTTGCTTATTTCTTTAAAATATTTAGTCTTGCGAAGAGCTTTCGAATTTTGAAGACTGTAAAATCCGCTGTGATGCTATAACAGAAATATTGAAGATTGCGAAACGATGAGATTATCATGATAGATCAATTCTCATTCACGTTACCATAGGGGATGTTTGATCGAAGACTTTTTTGTGTGTTACTGAACCAAGTAATCATTTCGTTTTTCATTGAGGGTTTTCATGCTGTCCCAAACATATTTGTTCAACCTCACTTGGAACCTTCAACTCAAAACTAAGTTTCATATTCCTATCTTGACGGTTTTCACACAGATTATACATCCAATAGTAAAATATACCGATTTACAGCAATATCATGATAAAGGAAATATTCCAAGAACTCTTTATAGGACCAGATCCAACTATAGCAGCCCTAATCCCAACAGGAATATATTCGGACTATTTTTTTCTGGACAAATTTTTTGCAACCGTGTGCTTAGGTGTCGGATGGGGCATTTTACTGAAGTCATGTAGAAAGGAAACCAAATGGCTGATAGATGAGAATCCCAACTATGTTTACTTGCGAAATCGAAACATACATCTTAATGATACTCTGAAATCAATGTTGTCTGGAATTGGAAGTGACATCAACCATTTGTCCAAAAATTATTTCAAGTTTGGTTTTATGCCTTATCCATTTGTCAGTCGCGATGATTATCGATTAGGTGAGGCCGAATGGAGATATGATTATGTAAGTGATTATGGCTTTGAATAAATGAGAGAAGCTTTCGGATAATACTTTTCCAATTGTTGCTTTGTAAGTGCTTTCTATTTCTATTGGGTGCAAAAACTTCATACTAATTTTCTAGCCTCAACCCCCAAGTCAAATCACTGCCAGTGGTCATATGGACGATATTCCAGACACCCCTGGGCCAAATGGTGTGGAGTTCGAATACTTTAAGAAAGCCATGACGTTTGTCTTTTTAAACCTACTTTTTATATTTTCCTTTATCATTTTGAAAGATGCACAACATTAAAAAGGGATTTTGAACTCTGTAGAATGTGCGGTCGCTTCAAGCTGTCCGAACTTAGACAAATGTTTCGTCATGCTAAAATAATGGACTGTGAGCCAACCGAGATGATCTGTGAAATCGGTGATCCTGGTAATCTATGATGACAATTAAAATCCTATATTTTTTTCTAGGTCGCATCATCAAAAACTGCATTAAATTGTTTCAAACTATTTAGATATTTACATGATACTGGTTGTAAGTGGTGAAGTAGAAGTGGTCTTAGTAGACGGAGAGAGAAAGGCTATTACTTTGAGAGTTGCTGAGCGTGGAGATAGAATTATGTCTTTATTCTCGTTTGTCGATATTCTTACCGTAAGAAACTTGAAAAAAATGATTTTTCCAAACATTTTTGAAGCATTGAAACGTTCAATAACCCTGTCTACTTCTATGAATATAGGGTAACTCCAAACCATACAAAACCGTGGAAATTTTTTCAAGGAACCATAGTCGTATCATCAAGTTTGCAGCCACAGTGTACAAGGTAATTATGAATTTAGGCCAAAAATTAAATTAAATGAGATTTTAGTTGTTAAAATAGATACATTTCCTAAATAATGAAAAATATTTTACAGGATTATCTTCATCTTAATCCAGAGAAAATTCCTGATGCTATGCGACATATTATTCGCAAAATATATGAAATCAATTTCTTAATGTTACATAGAATTCTAGGACTTGCACTGGATGTAGTAAGTCAAGAGGAACAATCCAATCAAGCTGAAAAAACTCAGATTCCAGATACGTATCCTATTCCCGATCCATCAGATGAAATACCTGATGAGGTTAAAAAACCATGCGATATGTTTATTGTTATTGAAGTTCGTTTCGTTCTTATTTTAATTAAATATGGTTTCAGGTCCGAAACGATGCAATTAAAAGCTTGATGGGGTTTTTAAAAGTTCCTGAGGCTTCATTTAATTTATTCTCTGACTGTCAAGTTTTTGTTCTGGATCCAGAGGATACTGGAAGTGAAAATGATATACAAGATGAGTTTGCCCAAGAAGCTGCTGCTCCTGTGAAGCTATGCATTATAGATGACAAAGTATATATTTATGTTTTAAGAATATTATTGAAACTCCTTGCAATTTTCATTTTAAAAACTTTATTTTAACAATTTATTTGCAATGCATTCCAGCAATATAAATTCAAGTACATGTTCAAAGGGAAAGCTCAGTTGTATCGACTTGAATCCGACTTGAGTGAACACGACAGACAAGAGTCAATAGATGACAATTTTATTCTTCATGAAACCTTGTGTGTCATGAATTCTGGCGAAGGAGTATGTTTAATGACTTTTAAGAACACAATGATGTTTTTCCATTACCAATAATCATATTTTAATATCTGATTATTTGTGTCTAGCTGGGTGGACTAGCAACTTTTGCAGAAGCTGATAACTTGATACATGTACGAATTGTAAAGCGGTCAATTATCGTGACTGTATCTGAAACCATTTTACACAGGTAAAAAATTCAGCTTGGTTCTCTATAGTGGGAAATGGACAAATAATGAAATCTAATTGTGCAATATATAACTCAGTTTTCATATTAATTTCAGAATACTCGAACTTTATCCACAAGCAGTTTATCCAATTACAAATCAGATTGTGGCTAGAATGTCGGCAGTCCTTAGAAGAATGGACTTCGGTTTCGAATGGGATGTTGCGCATAGTGGGAAAGCTCTTTTCACGTAATTTTAAAACAAATATTAATTCGAGATCTATCGATTCACTTATAAATTATAGAGCATTCTTGGATAAATTTATTGTTGCGTTTTGTAATTTTAGCACCGGTAATGAAGTAAAGGACACATATGTGGTACTCAGCGGAAGATTAAGGTCTTATGTAATAGATCCTAAAGGAAAGCTTTCTTTTTATGGAGAATATGAAAAAGGAGATTGGATTGGTTTAGTAGAAGCATTAGTAAAGTTTCCAATTAGGAGCAAAACTGTAATTGCGATTAGAGATACTGAAGTTTGCAAAATACCAATGGATTTTATCAGTTACCTACAACTAAATTTTCCTACAGCTGCATGTAGTCTTTTGAACTACATGGTCAACAGGGTTGGAAAATGTAAGAATTCAAAGAAGAAGTATATTATTGTAAACTTTTTGTTAAGAAGTTTTTTAACGTTGTATGAACATTCTCTTTTAGACCGTTTCCATGATCGGTCATTGAAGTTGAATCCTGAGGAACAACTTATAGCAGGCACTTCCCGAAGATGCGCTTCCTTAGCTCTTATACCAACTTCCGAGGACATTCCATATATTCCGTTTGCTAAAGAGATTAAGAAACATCATGATGTATTTGGTAATACAGCATTATAACTAAAATGAGTAATAACGGCTGGATGCTAGTCATACATGCAGAGCAGAGGAATTGATTGTATCAATTGACTTATTTTTAATATAGGAAGGACTGCTGTAATGTCTTTGAATACTGTTCGGGACGCCCTACGAATTGATAAATTAGATCCTGCATTAGAGTATACAGTTGAAACTTTGGTTATGTCCACACTGGAGCGTTGCGATTTAGTAGTTTTTGTAGTAAGACATAAGTTCCGCAGTTAGATATCGACAAAGTGTATTAAAGATTTTTTCTTGTGATTCGCTAATTTAATTTAATTTGCTAATTGTATGCAATGTAATTTTTCCCCTTTCAAGTGTTGCAAAAACTGTCCTTTGTGGACCGAAATTTGTGTTCGACATGCAGAAACATTAGTTGTTCTTGGTACTGAAGGAAACCCAATCGGAATCACACAGGTTGGTTAAATGTCTAATTTTGTAAATGTCAATAATAGAAAGACAGGGTTTCATTAACGATAACCTGTGAACCTCTCGTATTTATCCCGAAGATAACCTATGGCTGGAAAATTAATTTTATGAACGTGGATTAATAACGGGGGCTTTTGGTGAAAGTTAGCCAGCTTTTGTTCATGTTTTCCTTTAAAAAATGCCTGATGTACGCTCTCTCAAAAATGGCAAAATGGGCTATATGTAGACGAGATGTTATGGTAATTGCATTTCATATACTTTCAGATGGAGAGAGTTATGCTAGACAATGATACTAATTCTAAAAAGAGGAAGGAGCTGGTGATTTTGCATCCACTTGAGAGAGATCTTCGACCAAGTATGTATTGAATCATCAAGATGGTTTATAGTTTTAGCACTTTTAGCTAAAGTTGGAGAACATTGCCTGACTTATTTTGCTCATTAGATCGATATGCCCTTCCAAAAGATACCATTGCATGGTTAGAAACACGCACATGGCTTCATGTTCATCATCACATTCGAATTCCTGGCGAAGCTTTCAACTACAATGGGGGTGTACCAGAATCCGAAATTGTAAGAGTTTTGAAAAACATGTCCAAAAAATTAAATTTGAATGCATTAAAGAGCCACTAAAATGATGCGAAAATGATTTAGTATTTCAATTTTTACTTGTACATAGGACATGAACTATGAAGCCCTTAACAGGACTATTAGTAAGCATTCCGATATGGCCAGATATTGTCGATGGCTTATGGGAAAGTCAGTAGGGGTTGTTTTTACTAGTGGTGGGGCAAGAATGGCAGTGCAACTTGGAATTTTCAGAGCTATGATTGAACATAACATTCCTATTGATATGATCGGAGGTGTTGGTAATGGTTTGATTATCGGTGCTCTCTACTCTATTTATCAAGACATTGACAAAGTTACTCAAATTTGTGAAGATTTTTTCACTGTATGTTTCATGAAATCATAAAAAATCTTTAATGATTCCGTAATTTAATATAATTTTAAAAATTAACTTGATCAATTTAAGAGCCTGGACGAGTCTTACAAAACGCCTTTTGACTATACTTTTCCATACATATCGCCTGTACAGGGTAGAGCCCTAATTGCTTTGGTCGAGAAGATATTTGCACGAACACGAATAGAAGATACTTGGGTTCCATTTTTTGCCCTCACTTGCGACATAAGTAAACAAGATGCTCGGGTTCATAGGGATGGTAAGTCTACCTATCTGGTCAGAATACTAAATTGCATTTTGCCCGTATGAATTTTGTTTTTCTGATTAATGAAAGGCCCTCTTTGGATCTATATGAGAGCATCCCTAAGTAATTTTAAGCAAGCTCCTCCAATTTGTGATCCTATGGATGGTGGTTATATTGTGGATGGAAGTTTTGCAAATCCGATTCCTGGTGAATTATTTTAATTAAAAAAAAAAATATTTAGTTTAATGTATTTACGATCCTTATTCAATATATCTTTTAAAATTGCAGAGGATGTTATGAGAGACTTTGGGGCAGAATATGTTCTCGTAATTAACACATCAGTTGGAAAAATGTTTGAACCCCCTAATCTGGATTTGAGAAAAGATATTTTCACAAACTTGTGGCGATTATTTATTCAACTGATGTCACGACTTAACTTCTCTACCCCTGATATTGCTCGTGTTAATGAAATGATTGGACGTACGCAGAGAGTCATGTACTCTGAAGTATGAAATAACATTTTACTTTCTGATTATGCAAGCTTTAGGCAACGAAATAATAACACAAAAATATATTTTCAGGCTGTGGAAGCTAATACAGAAGGACTGTTTGTTGCTTTTATGAGGCCTGACATGGAAAATGTTTCGTCACAAGTTTACAAAGATTTTAAAAGGCTTTGTGTATGTTTCATAAACTATTTATCTCAATACCTTTTTTACCTTTTTCTGTATGATTCTAAAATCTCGGAACATTTTTGTTTAGTACGTTGGGTACAAGTATGCTGGACTCATTTTAAGAACTTGCCCAGTAAAAGGTGTGCCTTTTCATGAGTTTTGGTTGAATCTCAGAAATACGTCTTCTCGCTTGGAGGTTGAGGAAGGTCGTGGATTCACTTCGAATATTAATGATGAGTTTTGGGATCAAATGGAAGGTCGTATTTTTGAGCGTAATGGTAATTATATATAGTTTAACTTTTTCATCAGATGCTCCTTTTGAAGTTTTTAAGATTTGAGCTACTAAAAAAATAAAACTACCTGCGTATTTGTTTTAGACAAAATTGAAGAATTAAAGGGCGCAGAGGTTGAAGCCAACATGAGGCTGGGTAAAGATTTCCGAGGAAAACTCATTGGTCTGCCACAATCTGATGACGTACCAGAAAATGAACTAATGAAATTGGAAAGATTTAGAGAGTGGATGATCACGAACAGCAATCGGTTCCCCTTTGATCAACTTGCACAAGAGGAAAACAGAGGTCAAGCTAAAAGCTAACTTAACCTAAGATTTTCGATTAGATTACATTAAATTTTATCTATGGATTACATTTAATCATTTTTTTCTTGTATTCTAAAATATATTGAAAATTCAATTGAAAAAAATATGTATTCGAAAAGTTTTAAATAAAAATGTTCTCAATTAACTTTCTTACTAAAATTTCATCAATTTTTTTTACTCGTCCTGTATTTGTAAATTCTACCTAGTACGATCTTTGGCCATGGTATTTCAAATACTTTAAGCTTCATTAAATTACATACTTCACTCAAATTTTGAAAGCCCTAATATATTTGAAAATGATAACAATAATAGCTTACAACTTTATAAATAAACTTTAAACTAAATAAACTTTTTTAATAAACTTTATTATACACAATTAGTTCAACAATGTCGTTTCAAGCAACGAATGAAAATTTTCTATACACGCTTTTTGTAGAAGTATGATATTTCAAATTCAATGTTGCATTTGAAATGTATGATAACTTAAATAACATTTATTGTAGATCAGGTTTTTTTAAAATCGGGACTTTGAATTGCTTTAAAGGTTTGAATTCCAGTTTTCTTAACTCAAAATTAAAATATTTTTGTGAATTAAGAGCCTAGGTTAAAATGATTTTGAAATTTTTAAACAGAAAATGCCTATAGCATAACATTATTGATTTGTAAAAACTTGGATCTTTTTAGGTTGAAAATCGGACTAAAAGTGCAAAAAACGTAATAAAAAGTAAAAGTGAAATTGGCTATGTCACAGCACAGCTAGCATTAGATACAAAGTATATCACTCCCATTCATTCACCAAAATCTCTTCTACGCTTTATAAGGATCTTAGCTTCAAACAAGATCTTAAAAATCTTAGAGTTGTTTTATTTTCTGAGCTAAGGTACAGAAACCTGCGTACGTCACACAGTCGAATCTATCATCTCCCTTTTACGTCAATGCTTTTAATTAATCAATTTAATCTAACTCGTCGTTTAAGCATTAAGTCCTATCTGTATAAAGGATCAGATTGAAGACGTCAAATGAAAATTATTCCCTCTGTCTACCACCATGCCGAATTTCCACATTTAAATTATCTTCAGTTCCTAGGTATATTTTTTATGATATCCCTTGGCAGTCTCACTCAACCACCCCATTCATAACTAAGGACACCCAAGGGTACTTTACTATTATCAGCCCTCAGCCTCAACCTATCACAGCATTATAAACAAGATTTCACACAGTTCTTGAGAAATCTAAAGGAATAGATAAGAAAGTGAGTAGATCCTTAAATTGAATACAAGGAACGATACCCAAGGCCCTTTCACCACTCGAAATTGCAAAGGAAGATTATTTCTCATCTCATAACACAAGGCATGCTTCAGATCCAACAGTTTGATTAAGTCTTTCATATATAAAACTAAAGATACTCATCCAAGCTAAAGTTACTTCTTACGCTAGTTGTAAAATAGAAATGCTTGCCACCGAAAAGCTTAACTTACACCATGCACCTACTACGAAGCTAAAACTAACTTTCTCTTTGCTGACATGACAAGTGAGTTCTTATCGATTTTTTCTCCAGCTTGAACGCAAACAGTAGGTAAAAAAGCTCATCTCAATTTCACCCATAAGGTTGATTCACATTCACTCATGAACTGCTTTCTCCACTTCTTCCTTCTGTGTATTAGCATATATAGTACACATACATACAACATATACACACATTTACACTGTCTCAATAATACTTATGTCCATTCATGGCAGTGGCAGTAAGTAAACTATTGTATTCTTGTTTCTATAAGTGTACATAACCCTAGAAGAGCCAAGAATAGAAGATACGGACCGGGGGTGCTAGGTTAGATATAAGTTTGTATAATCTCTTGTCTTATCAGAAAACGCGCATGGATAAACTCCGGATGTACATTTCCCTTTCCCTCTGATCTAGTCAAAGGGGCTTAACGTGTCCAGCTGCAAAATTTCATTTTAAATGTAACACACTATACCATACCACATAGTTATTTTAACATCTATATACATAAACTTGATATTGTGAACTTTCACTCACTTTCTTGTTAAAAGAGTTTCTTGGATTTTCGTATTGGATAAGACGATATATTTTAAGCTGTTTGGAATACTTTGAGTATCTAACTACAATAACAAGACTTTCTGTTCAATCAAATTATCTTCCTGCTGGTCAGTAGTTAGTTTAAAGCTTAAATATAAGCTTTGTACTTTTTCATGCTTAAGTGAACCAAGTATGTAGTCAGGAGTACACAGTTGTTGCTTTCACCTTGAGGGAAAAGTGAGTAAAGTTAAAGTACAAAACATTTTATTTCTTGACTTTAATAAGAACCCATACTCTTTTGGATATGGTTATTATGGGAGATATTTGGAAATATTATATTTACAGGAATTACTATTTTAGTTTATTTATTCGTAGTAGCAATTAAATAAAATATTTGTCTTATTTACTGAATTTTTTGAAGAAAGTGCATACTGAATATATACATTATACTTAAACGGTTCTTTGTATAAAGCTGAACACGTACAGTCTTCCACAGGTAAGTTATTAAATTACATTCTATTTTAATAAGTTAACTAATTAAAGTTATTTGTTTCTGAATAAAAATAACGTTATTTCCTAAAGTAGAGTAAATGTTTATAATTTTTCTTATAATAAGAGTCTTGCTATAAAGCATTGAGAAAGCAAAGGCTTTTAATTTGATTTTAAAGGTGATTAACCTAAAAACTTGTTTATATTTGATTGGGTAGCAATGTCCTAGTTATAGCTTTTAGACATTTATATTTGATCAGAAAATCAATTTCATCGGTATGTTTGTATAATCTTGTAGTATTGGTTGTTGGGAAATAATATATGGATAGATAATTAAAAGTCGAACTAGTTGAGGGTTGGACTTTGCTGTCACAGTCATGTTATTCAATTTAATTATATGGTATAGTAGACTAGACATATTATGTGAAATTTTAATAGTTGAGCAGAAGTTTGTGCAATTAAGGTAAGTTTGTATAATGATTGACAGAAATGGTTTGGGAAAGTTTTAACTCTGTCATTATTTCTGATAAAACTTTTTGTTTTTTATTACGGTTTGTTCAACTTCAACTGAATCAGCTCAATAAACTGAAAGCGTGTGTAACTTTGAATACTTAAGTTTTTAAAAACATTTTAGTAATTTACAAGGCCGTTTAGCTTTGATGAAAGTAAAATAAAACAAAATCGTAAATAAATTCCTAAAATAATAACTGTGTAAAAAACTGATTATCATGGACAAGTTTGCAATATTTAAGTTGAGTTATTTTCTGCTCGGAGATAGTAATACTAGATTGTCAAAGTTCTGAACTTAAATAATCCCCTGAAAACAAAATAAAAAAAACTGATTGAGCAATCTAATGAATAATTGAGCTATTAAAGTTCATTTGCCATTTGTGTCCACAAACCCATTCTTCTACTACCACGTAAATCATAATCATGCAGGGTATATTACTACATGTGGAAATTAACCACATCCTCAAACCACACAGGAAAACTAATAAAATGAATCGTTAGCCAATGTACCGATTAAATATTTTCTTACTAGACAGAATAGAGATTTGAATAGAGAATAGAGGTTTTTATTTTTTTTAAAGTTTTGCAACTCTAACTTTGTCTTTTAAATATTTTATCCCGATTAACATTATGTAAACGTCAAAATTTCCAAATAGATAGTTTGTTTCAGAAAATCATACGTTGCAATACCAATATATACTTCCTTAGATTAATTTAATTATTACAGCTTTGAAAAACTAAAAATGAATTTCAAGATCCGTAAAATTCCACTCATTAAACAAAAACAATTAGTCGTTTCAAAATGTCACAATTTTACAATTTCAGAAACAGCCGTCATGATGCCCACCTGTAAAATGAATGAGACAAAATTAGAAATTAACGAAAATTACGAGGATGCTGACTTAAGTGACGACGTAGAAGATGATGTCTTTGTACGAAGTGGAGGACGCAATGGTTACAGAAACGAATATGATATTGCAAAGAAGCCACTCATGACTCCTAGAAAAAAAGTTGTGAGATATTTTCTAACTAATAAAATACAGCTTCTAAATTATCCCCGAACCAAGGACAAATTAACTTTCACTTTCTTAACTTTATTGTTTTTTATCTCAATTTAATTTCAGTATGGGTTTGACAACATAAAAAATGGTGGATTACACACAGAAGTACGTTCGTCACCTGCAGCTCTGAGGGTTCTTTGTATGCCCATGTGTTACATCTTACTCTTTACCTTTGCTATGTTAGGTATGTAATTAATACCAATTTTATTGTAATGTCTTGTACTCTTGGAAAATGCTGTTGATATTGTTTTGCCTTATTGTTTTTTATAGGATTAATAGCAGTAATAACATTCCTAACAAGTTACGTCTCGTGGCCCCTCAGCATTCTAAATTTATTTAAGAAAAATGGCGTGGGTTCTGAAGGATCTCAGGAAAACTATATTCCATGTGATAATATTGAAGTTAAAGATGTGTGGGTAAAGCAATTCCCTAAACTACTCACGGAATCCGCCTTTCGGCTCTTAGACGTTAATAAAGACGGAGTCGACGATATTATTTTTGGCTATGCAACAGGTAATTTAGACAGTTTGGGGAATCAAATACTTTAGATGTGACATTTGAGACTGAAAAAACTCGGTAAAAGTAGCACAATGATGTGTATTACTGTTCCGGGTATTAGTTTTTTTTTTGCTATTTGAGCTACAACTTCAGTACATGGACCTTTCTACGCAACCCAGTATTTCATTTTGAAAGATGAGTCTAATAATCAAATCATACACATTTGTAAATTTTAGGTGCGGATGGCTACGGAGTCCCTGAATTTGTCTGTGATATTTACTTTAATGGGCAGTCGCCATGTTTCGGAGGCGTTTTAGCATTAGACGGCCATGATGGATCTGAGATATGGCGACATTGGACAGCTCATGAAGTCTTTGCGTTGAACTGTAACGAAGATTTGAATAAGGATGGAATATCTGACTGTCTTGTTGGTGGCAGAGCTGGGGTGTGTTTTTATACTGTAGAAATAAAATATAGTATATATATTTAGAATGACGAATGATATAACTCTTCTAGCAAATAACCATTTACATATTCAATGTTAATATTTGCATTCTCTCAAGGGCTAAAGTGTTTTATGCATCCGTTTTGTATGTACTTTTTAGCAACGAAAACCTAAGTAATTGTTTTGGGATGAGATCTGACTGAGTACTTTATATTTCAGCGTGTATTACCTATAGCTTTTTCTATGATGAAAGGCTGAACATGGCCAGGCGATTAACATAGTCATCATGTATTTTTTTATTCTTGACAGCCAGAAGCTCATACAGTTTATCCCTTGATAAGTATGGTAATAGGATGAGATCTGGTGTATCTACTTATCAGCTAACTCTCATAAAACATTCTAGGCTTTGTTGGTAATAATGTAAATCTCATTTGTCGAAAATACCGTTTACTTGCTGTTGTTTATGGATGCTAGGTGTGGCTCTTATTTCAAGTGTTATCAAAGTATAAATCGTTCATTCATGAAG
>JAQGAA010001640.1:0-14960 GCA_034696425.1 Isotoma viridis | reverse complement strand
CAATCTATCTTTTTTCAGGACCTTCAAACGAAGTTCGTTGAATTGTAGTTGTAAGTAGTAGTAGCCGAAGATCTGTAATGGTAACAAAAAAGTAAAACTGGGTATTCTAAAGAAGTAAGTAAATAGTGGCAGAAGGGTTGAGTCGAACTTGCAATGGAGCCTTATTTTTTTCTGCCTAGCTTCATCCATCTATCTTTCCAATAAGTTTGCACAACCGATCTCAAGTAATAACTTTCGACTTTCTTCCTTGACCGATCAATAAAATGGTTAGAAGTAAAGATGGGATGGGTAGGGTTTGTCTGAATGTGATCTTTTACAGAGGTATATTATACCTTCGGTGTTTTCTTGCAAATCCACAGGGATGAGAAAAATTCATGGCACAAGCATTCTTTTATGGTACGACCGTAGAGGTAATATTATAACTATACTTAACCAATCTATACCATTTTACTTTTACCATACTACTTCTGCTCTCATTTATAAATCCTTACAGTTAAAGGCAGCTAGACTATTTAATATCCGTGTTCAAGAAAATCCGCAAAGTTTTAATATAAGAGGAGCCTATACTCTTATTAACTTCGTTTTCAATAGCAATTATGTACACAATAAAAGATATAAGCATACATATATATGTACGATTTATTTCAAAGAACAATATATTTCAATTGCAGTGGCTTTGAGAACTCAGAAAGTAGAAGCCGTAATAGGACTACAAATCAGTAGAAAACTATCAGAAATTGCTGAATCAAGTTAAGATCTAGTAAAAATCTCTTAAATCTCCTTTTATGGTATATTTTTATGTATAAATATATATTTACAAATATTACACAAGATGACTACTGGCCCTGACGGCCAGGATCCTTTGTATATGGGTGAACTACTTTGTCGTCTTATCGATGTATAGTAAATCAAATTTGTTCCGAAAGTCGAGAGCTTTATATTCAGATATGTTATGATACATTTGTACAAAAGGAATAAGCTTTTCTGGAATTAGTACCTACATAGAGATCGACATATAGGGAGGGAAGAGTTTCCAAGTTTTTTCGTATTTTGTTACTTATTGTATATCCGCCCGTAAAAGGATTTTCTGAGCCGTAATAGAAAAACTTTTTGATATTTTGTTAAGACTTGGAAAGACTTTATTCTGTCTCTATTATGAAACTGAGTACTTTCACCTTTGAACTTCCAAGTAAAATGGTTACTACTACGAAAACGAAAAGATAATTCAACCTCTGTAACTAGTTTTAGTAAGGAAAAAATGTATTGCTTTACTGTTATTGGAGATTTTACCTTCCTTTTGGAGCAAAGATATCAAATACAAAGCTTGATGAATTGTTTGTGAAAGTAATCATCTAGGTAGAATTTCTAATTCCAGCAATACGATGTACAAAGCAAGTCTTAGATCTACAGAAGAATAACGGTTTTATAGAACTAAATCAAACTATATACGACTATTTTGCTCAAACTAAAGTAAGCTCACTCAAATTCAAAATTCCATGTATACATCTGCCATTTAAATTAATTTTTTCCCAGTTATTTTGTAATCTGGTAAAATATATTTTCAGATAAGACTTGGGACTCAACTTTTCCTTTGAAAAACATTCACTCATCTAGCATTCATTTATACAGTTTCATATTCAAAGCCCCTACATAAGAATTAAATTAGAACATGAGAAGGATAGAAAGTTGATAAATAAGAGTAGAGTACATTTGTATCATTATAAATGTTCATTTGGTTCTCAATAAAATTTTAATACTGTAAAGATGTATTAAAGTTCATCGTATTTTTGCTGCTACCTATTTTAAAGACATTAAATAATTTTTTATAAGGCAACGGGAATAGAACTAATAGCCTATATTAATGGTTGGGTGGATACCATCATATTTTTCTCTAACTGCAAACCCAATACAAATGCAAAAGAATTCCGTCAAACTATTTTTTAATTTGAAATATTAAAAAAAGGTTCTTGCTGCGAGTTGATAGCGTGTTCAATATTGTTTCCTAAAGGAAAAGTTCATCTGTATTATTTTTTTTAGTTTGTTATCACAACAGAAATTTCAGCACAGGTTTACATTCAATTCGAAATTGTTTTTTATATATTGACTATTCCATGCATATCAATGAGCTGATACTCGCTCAAATGAGAAAAGTTTACATGAATCAATACAAGCCTGATGGAACCAACTGCAACTCCACCAAGGATGAGAAAGATAAAAATTCCCCCATATCAAATACGGGATATGTTAAAGTTATTTGAACAAAGACTTTTCACCCTTTACGAAAGATATTTGCACATCTGCATGCTCTGATACCTAGACAAATACTAAGCACAAATATTCATAGATGTATTATTAGGTTGCAATATGAGATATATTTAAGACTTTACTAAGGTCAAGACTTATTTGTACTAAAGCTTCTGTACATACATCTAGGAATCAGATAAATCCACCTTTATATGATTCACCTACAATCTAATACGGACGAATATTTGTAAACTATCTTCTTTCGATAAACCATAGAGTAAGGAGAAATATCCATCTCTTTAGTCAATGTCAACAAACAACGTCCTGGAAACATTCCATCGGTTTTCAATATCCCTAAAGCCATTGTGTACTTTGATGTAAAATTGGAAAAATAAAACCAGACAATAAACTCCTCAATATTGTGCATTCTTCTGTAAACATCTTGTTTGCTTTAGAAACAATATTGTCTTTAGAATAAATGCAAAATTTTTGAATATTTTTGAATAGTTGGCTTTCAAAGTACTGACAGTCGTCGTATATACTAAGAATAATATTTTAGTTTCTCTACAGAATTATAGACACCAAAGTTATATAAGAAGTTTTCTTGGACAATTTCAAATGAATAACGAATAAAACATGGTGATGCAAGCAATTACGAAGCTAGGTATCCTCGTAATGAAGAAAGGAAAAAGTTATACAATGGAATCAAAAACATATTGCACTTCAATATTGGCAATTCGACAAGTACCCTTAGGGAATATTCCAAATTAAGTCATAAAAAACATCAAAATAGCACCTGGAAATAGCAAAGCTCAGTTTCCCTTCAGACAACTACGATGTTAGAGATACGTTTTAACTGCATGATTTCGTTTTCATAAATTTTGTTATCTCAAATAACATCCGGTTCAAATTTTTGATTTTTGTTATGTATTTCACACAAAAAAAATTATAATGCTGATCACGTTTGAAATCAAAAGAGATACTTCATAATAATTTAAATAAAAGTACAAGGATTCACAATCCAAGAAATGGCTTCGCCGAGCAGCCTTAGAAATAGGAAAATTTCTTATAAAAAAAATGCAATAAGCAGAATTACAAGATTTAAAAAAACACATGGGAAAATTATATAAGGTTGATAGGAAACTAAATTACATCATAATGGTAAGGGTTAAGGGATAAGGGCTAATATACAACCTTCATTTACAGCCATCAATAAATTCTTAATAGCAATGAGCTGTTCCTTGTCGTGAAATAAATGAGCTTCTTAATAGCTAAACAAGCTTAAATCCGCATCCATATTAGATTGAATAAAATAAAGAACGCAGCAAAAAAGAAATTCACAGGCTTAGTATTGGGTGAGCTTTGTTACTTGATTACATGGATAAAGAAATAGAGGAGCAAGTGAGTTTGACATTGACAGCATGATATTTCTTACGGGTTTTTTCTACTAGTGCTGTTAATGACACAACAAACATGGAAGAGACTCTCATATATAAAGGAAGTTGTCTAGTGTCTATTATCACGTCTTATTTAAGAACGTAGTCTTCATTAACTCATGCAAAATAAATGAAGTTGGGTGACAAAAAAAAACGAGGTTGGAAGATAGAGAGAAGAGAGATATACTATAAAAGGAAAAAGGAAATTTTGAAATCTCTTACTTAACAAGTCGGAGATTCTCTCTGGGTATTTCCTTCAAATCTGTTAGGGTATAGGTCTCTCCTCCGAATTCGTAATTTGGGTTGTATTCTGTGAGAACTCCACCGGGACCAGATTGGGCTCGAAGTCGACTCAATTGTAATTCAGTACCATTCAATGGATGCTTCCGATTCATCATACTTACTTTCTGGCGTTGGTATCTGTTATCTAAGGTAGTATCCATCATGAAATAAACATAAGAAAAGTCTTGTCAATTCATCATTATTTTAAACGCATACAACTGCAGAGACAAGCTTTAAAAATTAAATAGTAAACCACATCAAGATAAAATCCACCCACTTCTTTCTCATTGCTAACCACGTTTTTTAATTATTTACCTTTAGAATCTAGCAAAATATTACAAATCAGTACATTACAGATAAATATTTTAGTACTAAATTCAGTATTGGAATTCTTACGTCTGAATCATTGCCGAGTGCAACGAGTGAATTTTAGCTCTAAAAAGTTTTCCAATAAATGAATCTCATGACGCGATTGCTCAGGACTATCAGGATAAACAAGACTGGGCTAGTTTGGGGTTAGGCGTATTAGGCGACTTACTTTGGTATCGAATTCTCCAAAGAGAAAACTTTCACCTTTCCTTAATCATCCACTTGGTCCTACATCATTACTGAAGCTTTCATATCAAATAAAGTCTCTTATCTATCTCAATTTCTTCAGCTATGCTGTCCGTATATTACTTTATATTAAATTCCCCCCAAAATTAATTTGCTGCTGTGCTGGAACCAACCCATTCTATCATTATTGCTCATCTTCTTTTTCAGACAGAACTATCAGTTCATAAAATGTTATGAGCTGAAATAAATCTAACACGTAGATATAACGGAAATGCAATCTATAGACAACTATAAAATACCTCAATTTTCTAGCATTGTAGGTCGGATTTCGATCTTATTTTCTTTTTCTCTTTGCTGTTTGTTTGATATCTTATATTAATACTTCTACCTTTGATCCTAATTAGGATTGTATACCTTTCCGAGAACAATGCTTCTCCTTTATTTCATTATTTTACTTGGCTTAATGAATTTTTTCTTCCATCAATGTCGTGCAAGAACGTAAACACAAGCAACGCAAGTATTGGACAGAATCCTCAAAAGATCTCCCATGAGATACAATAACTCTAGGTTATTTTCAAAGAAAAGTTTATCTTGTTATTAATTAGACTTTGGTACGCTTTAATGAACCAGTACACAAGATAAAAGAAATAAGCCTTGTTTGGAGTCATGCGATAGCCCATGACTTTAAGGGTATCATTTATTAAAATGAAACATTGCATTGCCAGAAACTGTGTTGCATGTACCATCTCACCATTAAATAAACATAAAATTTTTCTTACAATTCCGATTTTTATCTGAAGCAAAAGGAGGCATTAAAAAGAGTTTACAATGCTATATGTCTAAAAGATTTTCTAAGCTACTTAAATATTACACAAAGTACAAATTTCCTGTATGATACGGAGAAATGAATTGACTCAAGAAACACAATGCCTTTACTTGTAAAACAAACAACAACCATAATGAAGTTAATCCTTTGTCCTTGCATTCCTTGCTTATGTATGATATGCATGCAACACAATATGAACCCACATAGTGTGATCGTTATCTTAGAATCTCATCTTGGGCTTAAATCTTAAATCTAAGCAAAGCAAAAGAGAGTTCTCTATTACAAACTATATAGCTAATAACCTTGGATGAACCTCTTAGATTCGTATGAGCCATTTAATTGTGCCAATTAGAGAAGACTAATTGCATTAGTGCTGTCAAGTGCAGAGAGAAATAGGATGAGCTGTGCTGAATATAATTCATACGGTGGATATATAAAATATAGATATAATAGTAAATTAGTTGTTTTAGTACTGAAGGAGAAAGCTTCTTTGACAATAAGCATCAAGGCCTGAATCATTGACAGTGACAGGAGCCTTAGCTAAGGAAAGTTTGTATGGCGCACGGTTGGAGACAATACTTTTTGGAACTTGTTTCCTATTGGACTAAAATTATAGAACGGTTAAAAGTTCCATTACAGAAAACTACTAATACAAGTACACAACAGAAGTACTAATTCCATCTTAAATTACTTATTAGAATTACTGTAGGTATATATCTCCCTGTCCAAGTGTCTAGCAAAACAAAATTGCTGAGCGTAGAACATGTCCTTAACATTCGTAACTTGGGAAGAATTATCTCCAAAGTTCAGTGCAGAATATGGAGAAAGTTTTGCAAATGTAATGGGCACAACTAACTACAAGCTTTCGTCATAGTCAGCTTGGTTCTTGTTATGAACCGTCTGTCCCTTTAATTCAACATATGAGATTCATTTCAAAACTGGCTAAATTACATCCAGCTTATTAATCTAATTGCTTAATGAGAAAGTATTCTAAAGTTTGAACCTTAAACGATTTAATGAGTAGAAGTTTAGTACGACTTGAATAATGCTTATGTGAAAAAAACTTACACAGACAGAAGCAGAGGATCCCACAGACACAAAAGATGACGAGGATAAAAACTATGAGGGCAATCAAGTAGGGCCTTGGGATTGGATCTCGCCCTAAAATCACCCAAGCGTTAAATATTCATCATTAATTTTTCTTTTAGCTAAATTAAAATAATACATTTTCTTAAATTTTCAATGGATATTAACTTTCCATTTTATTTTATTCGTATATAATTTTCCTTCTCGAAGAGAAACATGAATAATAAAAAGCGAAGGGAAGAGGATTAAAAATATATTGTCAGGTTTCATAAACCATTTTGTTTGAAGTTCTTATATAATTTTGGGTAACATCCTTCTATCTTATTATCATCCTTGGTTTACAAACTTTTGTTAAACTTTCTGTTTTTGTAATAAATTAGAATAAAGGATCTTTTTCTAATCTTTTGATCAAAAGGTTCGAGAGAAGATGATGCTACCTTACTCCCATAATACATGATGAGGATGGTTATGCTTGTGTAATGGAATTATTTGACTGAAAATTAAGATAGGAGATGCTTTAAGAAAGAGATAATAAGATACCCAGGAGATACAAAGGGGAAAGGAAAACAAGGTATAAATGAAGATTTAACCTTACCAACACAAGTAATACCATCTTCGCTAAGAATCCAATTTTCTGGGCAAACACATCCAGAATGAGGCTCGAAGTCATCTAAGAGTACACAAGAATGTTCACAACCACAACCAGCGAATGAAGGAATCGCTATCAGTTCTCCTGGACCCCCATGACCTCCAGACTCTGCTGCTGGATACATTCCACCTTTTGAAAAAACATCAAAAATGTTACATGATTTAAATCAGGGACCAGAGGCAATACTTGTAAGATTTTTAATATCACAAGTACCCCTGAATATTACCAAGTGAGTTGACTTGTGATTGGTTCTAAATTCTTCTCAAGGCAAGGAAATAATTGTACAATTACTACAACATGACTTTACTGCTACAAGCAATGTGTGCTTGTAAAACTAAAGAGTATTGCAGTATACTTGAACTGAATACGTGCTTCTTAAAAGTAATTTTGTACACTCTAATTCGAAATTGATTAAACAAAAAAAACAAGATTTTGTTTTGCAAATAAATGTACGAAGTATACATGACACATGAAAGGCTTTTCCACCCACATCAACGAAGAAAATGTTTTTAGTGAAAGTCCTTTACAATCCAAAATTAAATTAAACATAATTCACGTAGGGTTTTATACAGAAAAGATCTACACAGAATTTTTGATTTCAGTGTACAGCCTTGATCAGTATTATATTTCTGGGTGTTTGAAGTGCACTTGTGTACTGTTTGAAGAATACACATAAGCACGAAGGTGTGCAAAGTCACGTTCCTTAGATTAAGTATGGAATTAGATTTTAATAAAACTTCCACCCGCACAAAACGATTTTTTACCTTTTCCAATGTAAGACCATCCACCTTCGCCATTTGCCGAAAGGCTGACATGAGCATTTCCACCTACACAACAAAAGGTTAATTAATTGTAAGTCTGAAACGTAATTATAGTTATTTTCAGACTAGTAATTATTTCAAGATTTCATAGGTTCTTTCTACTACTTCGTTCGAAAGGTTAGAAAACAGATGGATGTGTGGGATTTCTTGGAATATGCTTGCATTTCATTTCTTTCTATTGCTTCAACTCTTTCTCAACTGTGTCAATATTTTTCAAATAATAAAGTTAACGATTTTCATTTTATGTACAGGTGTGGGTTGAAGACAAACATTTGTGGATGTATCAAAAGAACTGTTAGAACTGTATCTTGTTCCTTTTTAAAAGGTCAAATGCATGCAATGCATACAAGCGTGAGATAAGTTCTTAGAAACAACTGATCCCCCTTGAGACGGCTTTCCAATTTTAATACGGAAACGTATAATTCAGAAGGAATGCTTATATTCGAATAAAAGGCATAATATAAGACACCAAATAGTAAAAGTAAGAGTTATTTGCCCAGTTCCTTTTCAGAACCATCTGCTTTCCTTATACCATTTTATATTTCTTAGATTACACAGTAATGTTATGGGATAAAGATGTGGTAGTGGTGATGTGTTGGTACTTTCACAATGGGAATGGTGATGAGAACGAGGAAAGAAGAGATTCATTAGATTTAGTTATAAAAAATGCATGGTTATCCTAGTAGAATGGTTTAAGCTAGAGAAAGTCGACCCTAACACTTAAAATGGTTAGTTCACTTTCTCTCTGTAGTAGATGGAAGATAAAACCAGCAAGGCAAGCCAAGGCGGGTCGAAATTGGAAAGTACTATTGGAGAGAGAGCTTAAGTTGCAGAATGCAATCTGTGTATTGCAGGCAAATTTTAATTTAGGCTAGATTGACATTAAAGTCTATACGTTAGGTGAGTCATTTCAATTTGATTCGGGCTAGCGGCTGCCAAATGGTAATTGAAAAGGTTAAGAAATATACAAACACTGCTTTTATTTTTCGTGTTCATTTGAAAGCTAAGATTACCTAATATAACAGAAATTTAATTAAAATTATTGGTCTACAAGAAGTATAAATGTCCTAGGACATATCAACCAAGCTGAGAACCCAATGTCTGACTGGGACACAAGGTAAAAAGAACATTTCTTCGTTTCGCCTCTTGTCTGTGTGTCAAGCGTGCTTAACGAGATTTACAATAAGAAGGACCCATTCTTTTACATTTTCCTCACGCAAAAAAAGAAAGTTCTTTCTTTTCTAAATTCTATCGAATCCAACCCATCCTTATATGAATTTGTCTTCTTCAGTTCTTCAGCATTTATTCCATCTAACAAATCCATTCGGGTCATGGAACTCAACACTTAAGTAAAACCTGCTGGTCGTGATCCAGGTTACACTGAATGAGGCATGATGGATATGTCTGTTTTACCTACACTACCTTCACTTCTGTTCGCAGAACATCATCCTAAGGTATTGTTCATGACTGTGACTTGGAGAAGTTGACGATAGTTTCTAAAACAGCTAGTAAGCTAAGTTCAACATTAATCCTTAAAATACTCGCTTTTCAACTACTCAGTCCTTATTTCCTATCTCTGTCAAATAAACCTATGAGTTTGTTAGCTTCAATTCAGGATGTTACAAGTTAGTTAAGTGCCTATGCTTATAAAATTGAACCTGACTGTTTTACAGACTAAAAAACTACTTGGCTTTTTACACACTTGATTGGAAAACTTGACACGAAGGTGACATATGAGTCTAATGTGGCAATATCTACAGCACTTTTAGCTTTTATAACGATTTAATGCAGTTGAAAGCCTGTGCGAGTTAGTAGAGCATGACTGTTGTTCTGTTTTAAAGTCATTAGATTAGTTATAGATGCCTTTCTCGTTTTTGTAGAACAATAGTAGTACGCTGTTCATTTGATAAACTACAGCCAGCCGAGCCAGCCCTACAAACTTTCACCTGATTCCGCTGTTACGCTGTCACCCACCCATTCTTGGCTAGTCAAGTGTGATTGAAAGGATGACAATGACTTCCAATAGAGTTTTACTAGATAAAATAAAAAAATAATGCTTACCAGCATAGCCACCTCCACCTCCACCCGAAGTACAAGCACCACCTCCCCCACCGAAACCGCCTGCTGCTCCCCATAAATCTGAAGAACTACATGGCTTTCCGCCAAGACCTCCACCGTCGATGAGTGAAAGTCCTGCAGCTACCAGCATTGTGGAATCGTTTTGGAATTCTGGTGTAGTCCGAAACCGGGAACTGAAGTTGATATCCTTTTCAGCAGTATTGTTGTTTTTTATTATCTGACCTTCCCAGCCACCACCACCACCTATGAACAAAGAGACATAAGGGAAAAGAAAGTGAGAAGTAAGTGTATATAGGAAGTGCAAAAAAACGTGTTTTATCTACGAAATGAGGGTTGTTTGCTTGTGCTCACTAGACACCGTGCTCTTTTGTTGTAAATAATAGGCTAATTATAGAGTAATAAAAAATCACCACATGAAAAGAGCTTTATATCTTGTTACCTGCTCCCCATTGCTGAGTTGATCCTGAATGTGGCTGAAGAGACACGTTTAGTCCTCGGCCATTTGGATATATTGCCGATGAAGCATTATACCCCAGCCCCCCACCGCCAGCTGCTATTAGAATTGGAACAGGGGTGTTTCCGTTCATCTATAAAGCAAAGAATTAAAGCTTTTGATGTCTTTATTTGGTTAGATCTTGTAATCTTGCAAGATAAACCACTACTAGCAAGAAGCTAAGAAACAAGATATTTTGCAGTAGACTATTTTATAGCTGAAACGATCAGACTTATTAAGTTTGTCGGAGTACTTAGTAGTGGTGGATGCCTGACTTGAAAGGAAGGAGGAGAAATAAGTCCTTTCACCATTTAATGAAACCCATGTGTCTATAAACTTTTACAATCTAATGTTCCATCCCCTAAGATGCTGTTAAATTTCTGAAAATTTGTGCAAGGAGAATCACTGAAGACACTGTCAGTTAAAGAAACTACCAACATTTATATTTCTTCCAAATGGAGTAGTACGCCAGCTAAAAACAGTAGTAGCTCTCTTATGATCAAAATGGTATTTAAACTTAGGTAAATCGATAAATACCCTACTTTGGTTATTGCGTTTTAGATTCAGCTTAATTGATTCAAAATAACAAAATCTAAATGTATACTTGCTTGCTTTACAGTACTTACAGAAATCAAGGAAATTGGATAATACATCTTTCATTTATTTCACAGTATAAGTTTTCTAGTTAAATTGTCATTAAAAGTTAAAGCAGTAAATAAATTTATGTTTGGAATAATTAGCTTTCAGTGCCAAAACCTATGAATAAACCATTTAAATAATATCTATTACTCGTCAGTTTCACCCGGTCTAATTTCAATGCATATTAGTTACAGTTACTGTCTTTAGTTACTGTTGTTAATTAGTATTGACCAAAGTAGAATAATAATTCGAATAAAAAATTTACTGTGAACTATTTTAATACCACTAGTATGTATTAATAACAGATGTATTGTATAGCATTCTTAAGGTTGGGACGAGAATATTTATTTGACAAACCAAAATGAAAGTTGACAAAATAAATCAATATTAATGCAATGGGTCTGATTAATTAGAAAACTCGTTTTGGTAGGTTTGGGTAAGTTGCCTTTCCACAAAATCCTAAAATTAAACTCCCTGGACCAAATAAATAAAACCTAAATAATTCATAATGTTCACATCCTGTATATACCATCATTTACAATTCAACTAGGCATACACGTTACTACTAAACTCTCTCACCCTCACCTAAAGAGCTTTCTTTCACTTAGAGTAATTTGTACACGTGTGCACCGTATGGAAAGAATGGCACAAATCATAATATGCTAATATTTACTACTATATGTGAAAGAGTATTCATGAATATCTTAACAGACTAAGTCATTAACGACAGGTGCTCTCATGTTTTGTTTGAATTACATTACACATTAAATACTACCTTACCCGAAAAACGTAAGTGGCACCCCCACCGCCTCCACCGCCTCCGTTCAATTTGTTAAATGAATTCAATTTCTGAATCTTATCATCCCTAGGCCTTGGCTTTGAAGTCGGAGCTTGAGTAGCTTGACGAACTCTTTTCTGTAATACTTTGTTAACCAAAGCAAGGGCTGCGTACTTATCTGAATTACTTTTGCAAATTTGGTCCTTCTCGGATGACTCCATACCGGTCTGAAATTTTTAAAATTTGTTTTTTTAATAAACACAGAGCTTTGCCAATTTACCATATAAATTTCGGGAATAACTTGAAAGCACCGAAAATAAATTATTCTTAAGAACTTATCAAACAAACAACTACGGAATAAGACATTTACTACTATTAAATAAGAAGCACTGATACTTGGCTGATTTATTATTAGGTGTATTATAACTTCTCTGAATATCTCACAAGCCATAAATAATACCAAGAAATGACTACCTGAGGCCTGAGTGATATGGTTGATGAATTTGAACAAAAGGAGAAAGTTTTATGTTCTTTATTCATGTTCATTCAATTCTAAATTATAAAGTACGAGAAACCTTTCAACTGTAAAGTGCTTAGAAATAAAACTTCTGATTACTACACTTAATACTTAGGACCTACACAAGCGAATACGTCTGAAATGAATGAAAATACGACGTACTTTTCAAAGAATTTACTTTTACACAATTACCAAGAAACCATTGTAAACATACCTGCTCACAAACAGAGACTCCTTCTTGGCCGATTAAAATGAAAATCTGCTCTCCTTTTCTTAAATACATTGTCACTTTAACAATGGATCCATGAGAAGTCATTTGATTTACCAAGGCTCCTCTTCCGCCGCTGGCCCCTTTAGCAATCAATCTGGAAATAATTAGGTTTTTTTTTATTATTTTATGTCAAAGCATAGTCTTATTGAAAACCAATTTCTTGATTGATTTTTTTGCTTCTTCTTATATTCCAATTTCCCATTTTCAATCACTCCAGCCTTAAAACATTGTTCTACAATAAAGCTAATAGATGTCAAATCTGATTTCAGACATTCCTCATACATAAATAATCTTTTAAAAGCGCATTAATAATAAAATGAGATGTATTTCTTCAATTTTAGCTAGTATATTATTGTCAACTCTCATCTAAAAAGTATCAACTCAATTTCCTTTCCAAACAAAATTACAAATTCTACGAAAAAAAATCCAATAAAAAGTTTTACAGAAGTGCTTCGTAAGGAACCGTAGGCTGTAAAATGTATCAAATTCCTCTCTCGTTATCTATCCTCCAACCTCCTTTCAATATCATCTTGTGGATACTTGTATGGGTAACATATGTGAAAAAGTATCAATTTAAGAGAAAAGTGTTTGGTTCAATCATTCAATGTATCTTCTCTCTCTCTCTTGCTCTTTCTTTATGTATGGGTGTAACAAGGCAGATGTATTAGTGTGTAGGAGAAAGTCAAGAGAAAGGAAGTACAGGGGGCATGTACAAGCAGAGAGTTGTTGAAGCCCCAAGGGAAGAAAGGCAATCAGTATCAACTGCTGAAAATTTATGCCTCAGGAAGGTCATTTGAGAGGTCTCTCTCCATTTCTTTCGTCTATTCTCCTGACAAACGACAACCAACAGTATATATCCCATCTACATGTTCAAGTCACCAGGTCTACTTCTAAAGTCGCTTTCACTAGCAAGACGATCATCATCACCCACCCATATGCAACCATCACGCCACCACCACCACCATAGGCTCGTATAATGTTAACACTAGTGTGGGATGTGGAAGAGTGTGGGAGAAGGAAACCTTTACCAATCTTTTCACTTTCGTTCGTAGTAAACTCTAAAGCGTTTTCTCCAACAAGGGACACATTTTAAAATGTATATAGCCTACAAGTAGTTTAAGTACATATAAACTGTTACAAAGAGCAACTGTTTTGTATATTTAGTTCATGATATGAATCCGAGGGTAATGCTTTACATGGATGGGGTACACACAAGTAGTTCTGCTATACATGTGTAAAATACGGTTGGAAATGAATATAACTTTCACTCAAACGATATTCTGCCAATTATTACCACTACTGGGCATGTTTCACTGAGCGTGCAAAAAAATAAATACTTTTAGAAATTGCAATTCTTTTGAATGCTTTGATCTCAGATACCTTTAGATTTAATCTTAGTACTGCTGTCTGTATTTAAAGACGTGGCCTTTGTAGACTCATTCGGTTCATACGAATATCTGATATTTATTGTAAATATGATCTATCTATTTATTCACAGCAATGATTAGGAATGGATTTCATAGAGATAAATTTCAATTAAGATTTAAGATATTTATATAAATGTACATTTATCTCTGAAATTCGGTAACCGTGAGAGTAGAGAAGAATGAAGACATAAGTATATTTTGTACATAAAAAAGTGTTTGCTCTTGGAACAATGAAATCATTTATTTTAATGGAAACGGTGGAGGAATATCATAAAAAATTAAATGATCTGTGATTGTCTTTTTATTAAATTCTTTTTTAATGCTGTGCGCAATTTTTTATTCAGGTTGTCTTTGAATGTCTTATAAATAAGGGGTATAAATATTTCTGGAATTTATATTAGTTATTATTTTTCTGATCGTGACAAAGGCACCTTAGAAAAAAACGTTTTTGAAGAATATTCATGTTGCTAAAAGAATGTGACTAAAAGAATGCACATATTGATTCAGTACTTCCTGGCATTAATTTGTTAAAGGCTAAAGTTAAAGCATAAATAACTCTCTGATATTACAAAGACGTTCGTTTAAATACAGATCGAGGTAATTGATTTGTCATTTTGGTGCGTCAGTCTGCCGTCAGTCTTTAAAAAATAATGATTGCATCGTCCTTTCTTACTGATTTCTTCTTTCATAACAAAGGAGCACAAATTTGCATTACATATATTCATTACAATAACGATTCAAAATATTTGATCAATTTCGTTATTACAGAAACATTCAACAATCGATTCCAATGATTCTCTTGCACACAAACGCATTTGTCACACAAGGCAGCTTGCTACATTATAATTATTTATTTA
>JAQGAA010001639.1:0-14965 GCA_034696425.1 Isotoma viridis | reverse complement strand
CAAAAATGGAATAAAAATGCACGGCCATCGCCGCAGTTTGTACTATTATTTGTACTTTCGTGCGAAATTGATATTACCTAGACATTTAAATAAAGTCCATCAAATAAAATAAATTCAATTTTTATTGAAGCTTTAAAGCTTGATAGAAGCCAAAACAAAATACGGAACAAAAATGAATTTACCTGCATGTTAAATCTTTTACAATGGATCATCACGTCTCACAACAAATCACAAAAGTATCAAACTTCTTAACAAATTAGGACAAGTTAACTGTAATAGTTTGGAACTTTTTAGTTAGGAAGAAATCAGTTTAAATACTAAAATGTTTCGCAAAATCTTTGTAGATTTTCCTTTGATTTTGATTGGTTTTTGTATTATGTCTCATTAATTGAAGAAAAATAAGAAATATAAGTTAGAATTGAATTAGTATTAGTTAACTAAATGAAAAAAATGACGTTTATGGTATAGATTGTATAAAATACACAGAGGGAAGTGAGTTTTTTGAGTAATAAGCTAAAACGAAAAATAATATACAGCATTAAATTTAAGTATTTTCTATATTACTCGGTATTATTTTTGTCCAGTATAGAATCACACTAAAACGGTGTGAATATTAAATTAAGAAATGTATTCATGTGGAGTGCAATGCTCTATTGTACACTTAAAATTAGGTGTTATTTGTTTATCCATTTTGTGTCTTACATTTACTGACTGAGTCGTGTCTAAAATATAAACAAGGTTTCAGATTGCATGAAAAATAGTTTGTATAGACCAGAAAGGTCGTAAAATTTTGGTTCTAGGATTGGGAATCTTATGCCTTTAAGTTACTACTCATAGCTCTATTTACTTTACACAGAATCCAATCCTATGTTGAACAACATAATAGGAAATAATAATACATAATGTTTAGAATTACTCAGAATGTATTATATTTCTGGTGTTTGGGCATTATTGTGTCAAGCAGTTGCACAGTTCAGTTTAGTCATCCATGCTTTAGGAACAAGGACAAATATTTATTTTTGTAAAATCCTGTGGCCTCTTTATGGAAAGATTGGAGCAAAGGGTCGGGGGGATCGGAAAAGTTATTATTAAGCTGATTTCTTTACATGGGCAAGGGGAGTTATTTTTGACTGCGATTTTTGGAAGAGTTAATGCTGATTTCCATGATGCTACTCTAAGTACCTAAATAAGCGCCCCCGTCTATGCTTGGTTTGAAATTATAAGCGCATCCACCGAAATAATCGCACCCCTTGTTTTTTGTTCTTACTCTCTTAATTAGCCGAAGCTTATGCAAATTACTGATTATTACTCACAAAATAGATGGTAAGCAATTAAGGAAAGGCGTATTCTTTTTAGGCTTTCTTTAATTTTATTACTCTCCCTCCTAGCCTACTCTTATATAAATAAATAAAATGGATTTTTCTGGAAATATTTAAAAATGTAAACTTGTTTTGGGTTTTAGGACAAGCATTATACGTTTCTGCAAAGCCGGTAGGAACTTTATAACAGATTTGCAACGTTCATGCAAATGTGTCTCAGCTCAGTCAGTCAGTTGTGGCCGATAAGACTGGAAATGCTCAATTGACTTTTGAAGATGTTCAAGCTGAAGCTTTTCGTGCAGGGGCTGGGGCTAATGAACTAATGAATTTGGAAGAGGTAATTTATTTTACTTTTAATAGTAAAAATTAAAAATTAAGAAAAACTTTTTTTTAAATTAAATTTTGATTTTTAACGAATTTTTATAAACTATTTGTACTAAGGAAACCCTGGGATCTATTTTACCAATTGTAACGTACATTTTGGTTGGAGTTGCAGTTGCTTCTGCAGCAGCTGCATTTATGTATTTCAAAGATAAACGAGCAGGGTATAGTCCTGTTCAAATTTCATTGCAAATTTTGTAATTCAAATGTGTTTTGTTGAATTTATTAAGTATTGCATTCTATTCTGCACTTTTCACATTTGTATTACAGTTTTTACATTTTATAACAGGGTAATTTAGTTTAAATTTTTTTTAATGCATAATGTTTAATATTGATAATAAAAAATGCGTAAATATTTTGTATTTTGAACATTTTGTATTGTTTTAAATTTTTCAAAAGGGTAACCTTAAATTTAAATAATTTTGATATTAAATAAGAAAAAATATTTAAATATCAATATTTTTAACATTTTATATTGTTTTCGGTTAATATACGATTGTCTTCGACCACTTACATTTGAATGATTTCCAGCATTGCATGCGGGTATTGAGTTGTAAATTCTAGAAGTTCCTTCGAAGTCTTGAAAAGTTCTGTCCTGTTACTATTTCATAAAAGTTTGGTTTTAGCATCAGCTTTTTAAAAAGGATATAATTATATCAAAAAATTAAAATATTCAAATATTACCTTTTAATAAAATTCAGAGAAGTT
Organism: Isotoma viridis; assembly: GCA_034696425.1. Taxonomy (NCBI): domain Eukaryota; kingdom Metazoa; phylum Arthropoda; class Collembola; order Entomobryomorpha; family Isotomidae; genus Isotoma; species Isotoma viridis. Next base: position 12,557 of record JAQGAA010001639.1, on the reverse strand, counting down.
GTGAGCAAGGAAGAACTGCTGATAGAATCTGCTAAAGAATACAACATGAGTGCATTATCTACGTTAATGAATTGCACAAGTGAATTTGCACACATGATCTTGAGTTTGGGAAGATCATATTTATCGGCAGCAAGGATAAGTTCGGAACTTATTGAATCCATATTTTCCACTTTTCCGCAATACATAAAGCGAAGTAATTCCTTCAATACGTTTGATTTCATGTCTGTTATTTCTATTTTTCCTATTTTTGATTCCAACATTTCACTGTTTCCATTCAGCATTCGATTAAACACTGGACTTTGACCTGATAAAAAATAAATTGAATTAAAAACCTTAGGAATCATTTTCATTCAATGTGGAGTATAATGCGGACATTTGTTAAAAATTGTTATCAACTGGGCTGGTTCTTGGTTGTGACTTACCGGAAAGAATAACTTTGTGAGAAGGGAATTCTTTTCCTTCACAAATAAATGTGAAATCAGATAGATCCTTGGAAAGAAGAAATTGTGGAAAGGCGTTCCATTCTGCTTGGCTTAGATCAGTTCCTACTACTTCGGGCATTTCATTGACTTCAGAGATTGTTCCACCTAAACAACAAAACGCATGCAAACACTTTTAACTTTTTGTTACTGCGTGTAGACAATCATAAAAAATCGAAAGGAACAAGTGATTTATAATTACATTCGTGACATTTAATCAAGAAACACAATTGAATTCTATTCACATTGTCATTCCAGAAGACACCTGATGGATCTTCATATTCTCCTTTTGATATTGTGCAGGCATTATAAGGCTCTAGCGAGCGTATGCTTTCTCTTTCACTGACTGCAATTTCATGTGACGAGAGCAAATCATCCGAAGAGTAAAACTCTATCTTGCAGGTTTTCACACGCCAAGTTCTATCTTTAGAACTGTAAAGATTTAGGGTGAACGAGATCTCTTGTTGTTCAATTCTGAAAGATCTTTCGAAACACAAAAACATAGTAATTAATTCAAGTTAACTAATATGCCTAGTATGGAATTGTATAAAGCTGATAAGTGATTCCGACAGCATCAAAGAAAGACTATTGAAAAAAAGACCAGATCTGTTTAGTTTTTGTTTCACACATTGATTTCCTTTTATTCAATAACTCAAAAAAGGATTTGCACTCACCCTTCATTTTTCACATGCTTTAGGAAACCTGTTTTAAATCTGAGGTTGTTTTTTTCAAATGGAATATTTTTAGGTGGGTTAAATGCAAGTACATTCTCATTTATTTTTTCCCTAGGGCATACACTAATATCCCAGTAATATTCTTCCGTTTCTGAATCATTTATCTGCAAAAAAAACAATTAAACAATATTATAGGATTTTTAATAATTTCGATGTGTTTTTGGTTTTAATTTAACTAAAAAATTAAAAGTTTATCTGGTGGAATGTATTGGGTAGGATAAGTTTCACAAATAGTCATAAATTTAAAAGTGGAATGCGTAGTTTTTGTGATGGGCAAACTTTAAAAGTTTTTTATTATTAATTTTAAATTCATTTCACTGCTACGAATTTATAACTTTATGATAGAATTAGAACAAAATGCTCTGTAATCTTAACCATGAAAATATCAGTTTTAAAATAAAAATTTAAATAAAAATAACAGTATATTATTAGGTAAGTATAAGCTAAAATCTAGGTACAGAAAAATCAAATATTACATCTGCATTTCAAAATGAATTTACCTGCATATTTAACTTTATTCGATTGTTCGACATTTTTCCCAACAGACAAAATCAAAAAATTCCTTAAACTTGGTTCCCAGTAGATCAAGGTTGCTTCGGTGTGGAATTCCAAAGTTATGAAAAAATCAGTTTGATTGATCTTAAACAATGGAACAGAATAGAATTTAAAAATGTTTCGTTGAATTGTTATAGATTAGTGTTTGATGATAATTGCTTTTTTGTATTTTGTATCGATAAAGGTAAATTTATGTGGGAGTTAGTATTAAAAATGTTATTCGTAATTTAATTACAAATTAAACTAATAATTTTAAATGTTATGAAATTGATCTGTAGATCAGCACTATTATTAAATGAGCAGTACACAACAGATGGATGGGTGTTTTATGGAAGTAAAAGCAACAAGTAAGAAAATAATATAAATAAATAATTTAAGGTACTTTGTATATTACTTTGTATTATTATAGTCCAGTATAGAATGATAGGGAAATATTACTATTTATTTTGAGCAATACTTACTATTACTATCGGATGTTATTTCTTTATTAAGGGTTGAAAACCCTTTATGTGAACGCTAATGGTGTCTGTCAATCTGTGAATCTGGCAATCTGTTAATCTGTCAAAGGATTCAATAACTATCGAAGGGATTGACCAATTCACTTCAAACTTGGTACACAGTCTCTAGAGACTCTATCTCAGGTCAAGTGCGAAGATGGGGTCAATCGGACCACCCCCAAGGGTCATGATCTTGGGGGTTTGAAATGTATAGCAATATAGGCAAGTGGGGTATCATTGGACAGCCCATCATCTACTCTCCAATATAATGGTGCCAATTTCAAAATTTTAAAACAATTTAAAAATTTAAAAAAGGGTCACCATTAACATTCACATGACGTTTTCAACCCTTTGTTATAACCAATTGAGATGGTTTATTCATTTTGTATCTTGTAAGTCATAACATTTACACACTGACTGCATGTATAATACAGAAGCAAAGAAAAGTTTCGGATTGCAGGAGTTATAGTTTGTACAGACTAGAAAGGTCGTAAAATTTTGACTTTTAAGTTTGAGAGTTGCTTTTAAATTAACATTCAATGGCTCCACTAGCTTGACAAATAATCAAATCCAGTGTTGAATAACATAATAAATGATAAGATAAAATGTCTAGATCCATTCTCTATGTATTCTATTTCAAGTGTTTTGGTATTTATGCCAAGCAAGCAGCAGCTGTAACAATTCAGTTTAGTCATGAATGATTTATTCCTAAATTTCATATTGTACGTATTTTACATTAATTTCATAAAATGCTGATTCGGTTTTATGTCATTTAAAGATTGAACATAGCTAATAAATATTGATTTTGTAAAAATGATTTGGTCCCTTTATTCATCTCCCTTTCTTAATTATAGGTCAACATCTTAACTAATAAACAGGACTAAATGATCTTACTGTGGGTGTAGTTTGCTTTTCTATTTGAACAAGTTTTAATAAAATATTTATTTGTTTGAATACGTACTAATTAACAGTAACAACATCTGAGGAGTTCATATACTAGAAATAACTTGAAGTTGATTTAAGATTTACAAGTTTTAGTTGCAATTATAACATTTTAATAAAAACTTACTCTTAATCTTAGTTTGGTTTATAAAACGCCTGTCTATGATATGGGGAATGTGACGAGCATGGGGAGTTATTTTTTTACTACTATTTTTGGAAGAATTAATGCTGAGTAACATTTTAAATCACATTTTTAAACAATTGTTTAGAATATTTTATTTAAAAATGCTAACTAATTTTATTTTTAGGACAAACATTCAACTTTTTTGCAAAGCATGTAGGAATTTATTCTTCAGATTTTCAAAGTTCATACAAATATACCTCGGGTCAGCCAGTTGTTGGTTATAACATAAGACTGGATATGCTCAAGTGACTTTGAAAACTTTGAAGCTGAGGCTTTTAGTTCAGAGCCAGTTCAGGACATGAATTTGGGCCAGATAAAGGTAATTCGTTTTATATTTTTGAATAATTAGAAAAGGAATTTTGATTTTATTTCAATTACTGATTTTGATTTTTTATAATAATGTTTAGAAACCATTTGTTAACACTGGGATCTATTTTACTAATTATTGCATACATTTTGGTCAGAGTTGCAGTTGTATCTACATTAGCTGCATTTATGTACAATATTTCAAACCTAAGCGATCTGGATACATTCAAGTTTAAATTTTATTGCAAATACTATAATTCAAATGTGATTGAGTTGGATTGATTAAGAATTCCATAGTATTCTGTTTTTCAACTGAGCACATTTACAGTTTTTACATTTTCTAACACGGTAATTTAAGCTAAAATTCTTTTAATGAATATTGCTAAATAATAAAAATGCTTAAAAAGTAAATATTTTTAACATTTTTTGTCGATAATTGACCCAGACTGCTTACATTTGAATAATTTGAAGCATTGCATCCGGATATTGAGTAGTAAATTCCAGAAGTTCATTGGAAGTCTTGAAAAGTTTTGTCCTGTTACTATATATTTAATAAAAATGGATTTTAATATTAGGTTTTTAAACAGACTGAGGCTAAATCTTTACAAAAGCCAAAAATATTAACAATTACTGTTAAATAATAATAATCTTACTTTTTAATGAAATTCAGGGAGGTTGACAGCAACGACGTAACGTTGATGGAATCTGCAAGAGAATACAACATGAGTGCATTGTCTAAGTTAATAAGTTGTACAAGTGAATTTGCACACATGGTCTTCAGTTTCGGAAGATCATATTTATCGGCAGCAATGATAAGTTCGGCACTTATCGAATCCATATTTTCCACTGTTCCCAGTACATGAATCGAAGTAATTCAGTTAATACTTTTGATTTCATGTCTGTTAATTCAATTTGTCCCATTTTGGATTCCAACATTTCATTATCAGAATTCAGCATTCGATTAAATACTGGACTTTGACCTGTAAAACAAAACGTTAAAAAATGAACAAAAAATGGTACTTAATTGTACATGACACAAATGTCTTAATTCAGTTTATTAAGGGCCCACAAGTCTTTTACTAATAGAAAAATTTGGAAAAATTAGGTACTAGAATAAAGTTCCAAATTAGAACTGATGCAAAGCCAATAAACACTCACAAGTGTTCTAGTAAGTATTTATTACATAATTACATATGGATTGACCTTAGTTAGATATTGATATAGATTTTAAATATTAGTTAATTTTAAGGAGCGGAAGGTTGTAATTATATTATTTCAAAAATAACATATCAAATTTTAACTCACTGGAAAGTAGAAGCTTGTGTGAAGGAAATTCTTTTCCTTCACAAATAAATGTGAAATCAGATAGAATTTTGGACAACAGAAACTGTTGAAAAGCGTTCCATTCTTGAGTTGGTCCTGGACTAAGTAAATCAGTTCCTACTGCCACGGGCATTTTGTTGACTTCAGAAATTGTTCCACCTAAAAATACAAAGCATAAATTCTTACATTTTGTTTTTGTATTAAGAAAAATAAAGTTTATTTAAAAAATGAAAATCCAAAATGGCTTATCATTACTTTCACGAACTTCAATCAAGAAACAGAATTGAACTTTAGTCACACAGTCATTCCAATACAGATATGATGCATCTTCAAATGTTCCTTTTAACAGCATGCAACCACTAAACGGTCCATGTCTTACGTAATCTTTGATTAATTCAATGTTATGTGACGAAAGCAACTCATCCGTAGAGTAAAACTCTATCTTGCAGGTCTTCAGAGACCAAATTCTGTGACTCCCAAGCCCACTTGTAAGAATGAAGTCGAACAAGATTTTTTGTTGTTCGAACTTGAAATGCCTTTTTTAACAAAAAACCTTTTAATTGCTTTGTTTTAAGCCGGATACGACAAATCTGCTTTTCGTAAAAAACAAAGAACCCGCATTTTAGGAGTTTTAAGGCTTTTCAACCACAAGTCATAAAAAATACTTTGCCAAGTAGAAGACATTACATGAATGAATAATGTTTGAAAGTTGAGGATTCATTGTTCGGATGTATTTCAATGATAGAGGACAATAAGTCAATTGGAGGAGTTGTAAGCAACTAGTCACAGTTCGTCAAAATTTCAATTGCACTCACCCTTTATGATCGATATCTTTCAGGATTCCTGTCTCAAATATAATATCGTCTTGTTTGAATAGGCCCCATATATTACCACAAAATAGGAGTACGTTTTCTACAATCTTAGCCCTTGGGCAAACATTAATATCCCAATAGTATTCTTCTGTTTTTGGATCATGTATCTATCAAAAAATTTTTGAAATATTTCATAGTGTCATTCATTAATTATGTATAATACGAAAATTACAAAATAACTTTGCACTTGATGTATTTGCCAAAGAGAGAGCCGTCAGCATACTGAATTTCCTTATTACAATCATATGCAAAAGAATTTACGATTCTTTTTCTTTTTAAAAATTCTAGTCTCAAAAACTACCGTTTTTTAAAATAAAATGCTTAGTGTATTATTGCTTGGAAATGAAATTAGAAATAAAAACATCGGGTAAAATTCACTGCCTTCGCTATAAAAATTTTTTTTTCTAAATGTGTGTTAAAACATTTCCAACATTTATCACAAATTTTTTCCTAAAATCTATATTTTCCGTAAGTTTAGGATTTTAATTTCTTAGTTTAGGTTTTAAATTCCTATATTAAAGTTAATAGGCTATAATGTTTTGGTGCAATACATGATTTATTGTTGAAGGCAAGTGATTTAGTTTTTAAAAATATACAGGCTTCTGAGTTTTTACCAGACATTGTATACCCTTTGTTCCCCAAAAACGCGGAATTGCGTTTCAAATTTGGGAACAATAAATGAATGAAGGATTCAATGAAAGTTTATAATGTTTTACTCGCAACAACAAATAAATTAAATTAAATTACCTGCATATTAAAAATTTTACAATTGCTCATGATATCGCACAAGCCACAAGAGTATCAAACCTCTAAGTAAATTTCGTTCCTACTAGTACAAGGTTGCAGTTTAAGTGTGGGTTTTTTTAGAAGAAATAAGTTTGTATACGAAAAATTGTATTGCTGAATCTTTGTAAAGTAGTACGTAATGTGTTTGATTGGTTACTTTTATTCTGTATTATTAGCGGAAGGTAAAAAAGAGATTGAACTAAGTATCAGATATAATAGTGGAATATTCGCAAGCAGATTAATAATGTACTTTAAAAAATGACGAGCAACTTGTACAAAATGTACGTTTCATTTGTTGATGTATTCACTGGATAATTAAATGTGTACAATAAATTTTAGTAGTGACAGTATTAAGTCAGTGGTTTGAGTAAAAGCCAAAAAGAAAATTTGTAAGTATTGTATCATACAATTTATATGTAATTCCATCTTGTCTTATCATACAGAATAAAACCATTAAAATAATTTTAATATTGAATTTTGAACGGTAAATGAATGGCTAAAAGCTCTCATAAGAATAAGAATCAGCTTTCATTTGTTTATGCATTCATATCGTATGACTCATTGCACTTTCTCAAGACGTAATTAAAAAGGTTTTGGTATATTTTAGTCAGCACAGAGATTTTCTATGGGCAATATGCTTTATTCTCTAATCAAAATACAGTCAACTTATGTCACTACATTTAAGGACTGACTGGTGTGTAATATATACAAGCAAGGGTTTCAGATTACAGCAACTAGTAGTTAGTACAGACCGAGAAGCTCGTAAAATTTTTGTTTTTCTTATATTATGCTTTTGAACTAACACTAAATTGCTCTACTTACTTGACACAAAATACAATCTAACGCTGAATGACATAATAGATAATAATAATATGAAATGTCTAGATTCAATCACAATATTATATTGTATTTCTTGTGCTTGCGTATATTTTGTGCCAAGCAGAACCAGTTGGACAGTTCAGTTTAGTCATGCATTATTTATTCACAAGGACAAATAATATTTATTTTTGTAAATTTATGTGGACCATTTATGAAAGGATTGGAGTAAAGCGTCAGGTGAAAGTTAAAAAAATAAAACTCAATCTCCAATCGCTAAATACATCTCAACCAACACAAATAATTAAAACACTACAGTTTATGTAGATCTAATTTGTTTTTTGTAGAAATATCAATAAAAAAATTACGTTTTTGGAAGATTTATTATAATGTGGATTTCCCTGATGCTACTCAAGGTGGTTTATTTTTAATTTTCACTAATTGCTTACGGGAAATACCTAAATAAGCACTCCCAGTCTACGCTTGGTTTGAAATTATAAGCGCACCCCCCGAAATGATCGCACCCCTAGTTTTACACGGATTGGTTTATCAATGGTAAAAAGTGTTATACAAAGGGTATAATAATTCAAAATTCAAAATGATTTTAATTTTAAGGTAACCATTTTACAATTCTACAAAGCCGATAGGAATGCTGCTATTTTCAGATTCGCAAAGGTCATTCATTCAAATGTATTTCGACTCACGTAGTTAAGTGACGAATAAGACTGGAAATGCCCACTGGACTAATGAATATATATGAACAAGCTAAAGCTTTTTCGTTCACCTTAAGGGGTTGACTGCTAATGAGTTTGGACCAGGAACATGTAATTTATTTTAATATTTTAAATAATTGTAAAATGTTAATTGATTTTGTTTTGAAATGATGATTTTGATTTTTTTTCAATGACTTATAGAAATAGTTAAAATAGACATGCTGGAACCAATTTTGCCAATTATTGCAGAGATTTTGGTTGCAGTTGCAAGTGCTTCTGCACTAGCTGCATTTATGCATATTTTAACGTTAAGCAAGCAGGATATACAGTCAAGTTTAACTTTATGTGAATCTTTAACTACATATTGTAATTAGGAATACATCTTATTTAGTTGGGTTTATTAAGAATATAGTATTAAAATTGTGTTTTTAAAGCAAAAGATATTCAAAGTTTGTATATTTTCCGACAGGATAATTTAAGTTGAATTTTTGCAATGAATAAAGTTGAATAATAAAAAATTATTTAATTAATTAGTATTTTTAAAATGCTTCCTACTTGTTGAGTTGACCTAGTCTGCTTACATTTGAATAATTTGAAGCATTGCATCCGGATATTGAGTTGTGAATTCCAGAAGTTCCTTTGAAGTCTTGAAAAGTTTTGTCCTGTTACTATTTCACAAAAATGTGGTTTTAGCATCAGGTTTAAAAACAAAGACAAAGCATATAAAAAATACAAATCTTACGTTTTAATGAAATTCAGAGAGGTTGTGATCAAGAAAGTAACGTTTATGGATTCTGCAAGAGAATACAACATGAGTGCATTGTCTAAGTTAATCAGTTGTGCAAGTGAGTTTGCACACATGTTCTTCAGTTTTGGGATGTCATATTTGTCGGCTGCAAGGATAAGCTCGGCACTTATCGAATCTAGGTTTTCCACTGTTCCACAATACATGAATCGAAGTAATTCAGTTAATACTTTTGATTTCATGTCTGCTATTTCAATTCTTCCTAGTTTTGATTCCAACATTTCATTATCAGAATTCAGCATTTGATTAAACACTGGACTTTGGCCTGATAAAAAATAAAGTGATTACATAGACCTTAGGAATCATATTTTGTATTTTCTGTTGGTTATGATTTGTGACTTTACTGGACAGAATAACTTTGTGTGAAGGGAATTCTTTTCCTTCACAAATAAATGTGAAATCAGATAATTTCTTTGACAGAAGAAAGTGTGGAAAGGCTCTGGAGGATTCTGGAGTTGAGTCTTGGCTAAGACCAGTTTCTACTACTGCATTGGGCATTTCATTGATTTCAAAGATTTTTCCATCTAAACAAAATTCATGAATACATTCAATTAGAATAAGTTTGTATGAAAAATTGAAAGCATACAAAATGTTTTATAATTACGTTCATGAAATTCAATTAAGAAACACAATTGAATTCTATTCACATTGTCAGTCCAGTAGACACCTGCTGGATCTTCAAATTGCCCTTGAAACAAGATTTGGGGACTAGACCTCAGGTCTAAAGATGAACTTATTTCTTCTTGAATTATATTATGTGACGAAAGCAACTCATTCGAAGAAGAGTAGAATTCAATGCGGGTTTTCACACACCAATTTATGTTCCCCCAACTGGGAAGTTGTAGGCTGTACAGGATCTTTTGTGGTTGGATTGTCAAATCGCTGTTTAAACACAAAAATAATTTATTAATTACTTCATTCAACTAAGTTTACTATGCTTAGTGTGGAATTAGTATCGACTAGCCATTTTTATACAACTTTGATTTATTTATTATAAAAAATGCAAAAACAGATTTGCACTCACCCTGAATTATTGAAATCTTTGAGGAAACCTGTTTTAAATTTAAGGTTTGTTTGTCTAAATGGAGTGAGTTTGGGTGGCTTGAATAGGAGCACATGGTCATATATTTTTTCCATAGGACATACACTAATATCCCAGTAATACGTTTCCGTTTTCGGATCATTTATCTGTCAAAGAAATAGTTCAATAGTTTATAATAAATATAGTGACAATTTTAATTATGCCGATGTGTTTTTTCATTTTATTTTGAATTGTTAAAACATTAAAGTTTATCTGGTGCAAAATATTCGTAAGGATAAGTTTCAAAAACATGAATTCGTAAATTAATAAAACTGAAGATGGGGTAGTGTGTTTTGTGGTTGCTAACTTTTGAAGTTAATGTGGTTAAATTTTGAAAATAGATTCTTCTCTTTCAATGTTATTCAAGAAGTGGAAAAAACTCCAAAATAATTAATCAATTTGATTTGTCTTCTCAGAACGTATTACTTTTATGATAAAGCAAAGGACGATATGATGATATGACGTTAGCTATAAAAATTTCGTTTAAAAAATTTTGAAATGTAACTAAAGATCAAAAAATCGTAGTTAGTAAAATTTACAAGATGGACTCCAGAAAAATCACTAATAAATTAATATATTGAATGTAATTAGGGGTTTTTAGAAAGATAAACGAGTTTAAAATAGAAAAATACTTGTAATTAAAAAGCACAGTAGGCACCAAAGATTATTGTTATTACATTCCCTGTAAGGCTCGATACGCGGAATCTTAAATTTATTTTTAAATACTTAGGAATGTAATAAAAATACACTCTTGTAGAATTATTTAGATGTTGTTACAAGATAAGGAACTGAAATGAATTTACCTGCATTTTAATCTTTTTACAATTATTCCTCATTTTATTCTAACTCGCAAAAGTGTAAAATTTTCAAAATTGATTCCAAATATATCAAAGTTAGTTTCCCGTGTGGAACTTTTTAGTCGTGAATAAATCGGTTTATTGGTGTTAAGCCATGGGACCGAACGGAATAAAAAAATTATGTTCTGTTGTTGAATTTTTAAAGATTAGTTTTTAATTGTATGTTAGTTTTGTAATTTGAATCCTTAATTGTGTTATTAAAGGTAAATTTGAAATATCTGTGGAAGTAAGTATTAGATAGAATTATTAATAGTAAACTATAATTAAGAATTAAGGTAATTATTTGATAAAATTAACCTGTAGACTACAGTACTGTTAAATAAGCGATATGCAAATAGATGTGAAAGTTTTGAGAGTAAAAGAAGCAAGTCAGAAAATAATACATTTAGATACATTTTGTATATTATTCTATATTATTATTATAGTCCAGTATAAACTCATAGACAAGTGCAGTGCTATATACTTTTGGAATTGGGTGTTATTTATTTGTTCATTTTGTATCTTGTAAGTAAGGAACTATATTTTAGGGTCTGATTGTTTTCTAAAATATTATAAGGATGAAGGTATATACGAGAACAGAAATAAAAGATTTTGTTTAGAACAAAAAGCTCGTAAAAGTTCGGGTTTGAGTTTGGAAGTCTTTGTTGAAAAGCATAATTTAGCCAATATTTATATGCAATGACTAGATCCCACGCTCAATGTATACTGTAATTTTTGCCAGGAATAAGAACCCTTCTAATAATACTCTTTGAAAACCATTTTCCTTTGTCCTTTGACCTTTGTTCTGATGACAATGATGAGATGGGAATGATTTGGGATAAATGGGAGACTAAAGATTTCCCTGTTGTGCCTGCAGCTTTAGCCGTATGAAGTCACCACTATAATAATGCTATTATGAACTGTGTTTGCTGATGTGTCTGAATCTATCTAATATACATATGATTCCTTTGTATGTTCAGTTTAGTGGGAGGATTGAGTTTTATTAGATCATTTAAATATACCATTAGCTTATAAACAATTGATTTTGTAACGATTATTTGGCCTCTTTATGGAATAATTAGAGTAAAGGGTCTTTGATGTGAATGTTGGAAAAATCCATTCCCCCTCCATAAATATAATTAATATAATTAATTAAATGTCGGTTCAATTTGCTTTGCGTATCAATTAAATAATTACATATTTGAATACATTAAAAGCTAAAGGGTTTATATAATTTTGGCTTTAGTAAGTATTCCTTAACAATCTTCCTACTAAAAAATACACTCCGACTTTACTTGAAAAAGTTTGAATAACCGTAAACAACTTGGGAGTTCAAATGCTAGAAGAATGAGAAGTTTATTTAAATTAAGATTGACAATGTTTGTTGCAATCATAAAATTACATCAATGAAAACACACTCTTAACTCTTAATAACCTTAATTGAGTTTATAAAAAAGCTTGTCTATATAATATGAGGAATGTGACGAAAGTGTGGAGTCATTTTTTGACTTTCATTACCAGTTTTTGGAAGAGTTAATTCTAATTTTCCTTCTACTCCGGGTAACTTTTCGTTTTAATTTACATTTCAAATAAACCATTTCAATTGGATATAACCAAGGGTTGAAAAC
>JAQGAA010001638.1:0-14966 GCA_034696425.1 Isotoma viridis | reverse complement strand
TCGTCCACTTACTCCTCCGAGGAAATTCCTAGTGCTACTCAGCACTCAAAATATGCAGGAAAGGAACTCCTAAAAGAGTGGAATAGTATTGTTTCTGAAGCTAAAGAAAAATTGGGAGGATCATCAAAGTGTTTCAACAATGAAAGCCCTGGGGAGTTTAAGGGCATTTTGGAAACCGACTTGGACACAGGTGATTTTACTATTAATAATTTGAGCTGTGTAATTTAGTACTTTTACTTTTACCTTCTATCAGTCCAATCGTCCAATGGCAAAAAATGTGTGTCAGTCGTCTCACGGGAGTCTTAATTAGAAAAACTTTTGTTTATTTGCGAAGACTTTGTATAAGTTAATCAGTTAACCTAAAAATAAGTTGATAAAACTTCCCGTCTAAGGAAATTTTATTTGGCGAATCCTACCTTTTGTTCCTTTTTGTTAGTTTAATTAACACATCATAGTTCAGAATATTGATTACAGTTTGGGTGTGAATATATTTAAGGTACCAGTCGGGAGTTCTTTGTCGAGAATGATACGATCTCAAGCAGCAATGAAAGCTCCAGGTACCCTGCGAAGGTTGTGAAATCTCCCAATAAATCTGAAAATAGTGCTGTAAAATTAGTTCAAAGAAGTTCATGCAGTATGCAGAATTTAACCTGCGAAGCACCTCAGATGTCTACATTAACCCCTTGTGACCCTAGTTCCAAGGAGGACCGTTCAAGGTCCATGGAATTTCTCCAAGATGATGAGAAAAATGCTCATTTATTGGTAAGCTTGTAATTGAATTTTCTTAATCTCTACCATCGATACAATTTACCTTAAAACCCTGCAAAAATACAGTTCAGCTGATTGTAAACATATATACAGTGAGATTTTATGAGTTTTAGATTAATAGGTTTTGCTATTGAAGACCTTTCGTAAGTGAAAGTAGAAAAGTGGTTATGTATGGGTAAAGTTGAAAAGTAGCTCAGTCTTTGGGGATATTTCAATCAATAATGCCATGAATCAGTCCGGTCCCATCTCCAAAAGAGAAGTCTAGAAATTGCACACTCCTTAATTTAATAGTATACCATTAGCTTTTACTTTGACACCCATGGTGTGTATTTAGCTTTGAGTTTTGTGGTGTAAGTGTGAGAGAAAGCCAAGCTAGAGTGTGCGTGTCGTGTCACACTCACACACATATCTACTTTTAAATAAACTATAATTGTATTGGCTTAATAAAAGTAGACTATAAACGATAAGCATGCATGCTTGTAACTTGTAACCAAGAATCAATAGTATAAAAGGATTTTATAACAGGTTGATTTTATATTTCTTTTATTCAATACAATTTATGCCACGCATACTTTCTCTGAGACGCTTACTTTCCTCGAATTCAACTTGCATTATTGCTACCATGTTATCAATTACATTATTACCCACTATAGATTATTGCTTTTATTTAAAATAATTGGTCATGATGTCTGTCTGTTAGTTAGTTAGCTTTTTTTACTTAAAACACTTTAGAAGTTAGGAATAAATGTAGAAACCCCAACGCCTGTAATTTCTCCATGGGGGATTATTAACGAGCATGCTGTTACAAGAAATGGTTTAATTCAATTCAGCATTATCTCTAAAAAGCGTTTCATATAATCATAGAAATAATCATGTACGTCACGTATCTCAGCGTTATTTCTGACACAGTCGAAATCTGTACATGGAATTCTGAATCTGCTAAAGATAAGTAATAAGTAGACATTGTCGTAATTGTCACCAAGATTGACGAATAGTACATAGCAAAACAATGGGTTTAGCCTATTTGTTAAATATTAAATTAGGGTGCAATGTTTAATGATAGAATGATTTATTATAATGCTGTCCTTTCCAACGGAATGAATTATGAAGCCCATAATATTAATAGTTGTAATGTTGTGAAATAGATATGAAGAAGTTAAATCAAATGGCCTTGGATTTGGAAGTTTAGTTATTCGTGCAGATTTGATGTAAATGATGATGATCATAATAGCTTTTAAACAGCCGTGACTTTGTAAATAAAATAATGATTGTTTCCTCTGTACTACTTATGTCGAGCTCATGTACTTACTGTTATGCAGTGCATTAGGTTATTTGGTCGGGTGGAACGAGTTCCACAAAGCCAACGCAAACCGTGTCAGATAGGAGTTAAGTATCTGATAATATTTTGTCTTTCTGATAAAGATTGTATTTCAATGACAGCTGCAAGCACACTGCAAAATGAAAAGTGTTGGGGATGTATTCACATTCGCTGCTAGATGAGATGAGATAATGTTTCATATTTATGCAATAGCACTAGCAATCTATAAGTTTTGAAGGATGTTAACAATTTACACTTTTCACTGCAGTAATAATTTGCTAACATATGCAACAACCTAAGTATGAACATATAGCCAACAGAACTTTGCAATTGATCCGTATTCAGACCCTGTATTTGTGCGGTGAAACAACCTTCGACTTGGCTCAGGGCATTTAAATTCTTAAAGCATTAGTAGCTGTGATTATACTTGCTAAAGAATTTTGCAGACGGAATAATGGCTGTATTTATGGAATATTTTCAGCCACCAGAAAACACGCTGAAAAAAAATCAAGAATCGCGTCAGGCATCCGAACATGAGTTACGAATTCAGAGATCCTTGCAAAGGCTTAATGTGCCTGATTGGTATAAGAACTATGCAACGCCCGGAAGTTCTCCTGCCAAGCCTACACCTGGAAGGGAATTCGGTAGTGGTACAGGTTTGGCTGGTGGATGGTCTGGGTTATCATCATCAAAGACATCATCTTTAACCAGTTTGCAATCCGCTGGACGCTACTCAGGTACCTATTATTTGAGTGACTGATTTTTAATTCCTACACCGATTGTCTTAAAGGCTGTCATTTGCGATCTTATTTTTAGATAATTCTTAGAACTGTTTCAATTTAAGTTGCTCTTTGGTTATTTAAGATAAAGTTAATATAATGAATCTTTGTTTTGACTTTTTAGGTAGTAGAACACAATTTTCCTCGCGACATAAAAGTACCGGTACCGCATCCACAGGGGGAAGATCTTCTAGGGAGTCCCTTATGAGTCCCAGTTCTACAGCTAGTGCTAGCCCTTCGCCTTATTACGAGAGAAGTTCGTTTACGTAAGTAATTATTTTCGGTTTGATTTTATAAAATTATGCGACTTCAGTTTTTAGTAAAATACACAGAAAATTAATTTATAAAGCATGACCACCCTTTTTAATAATTAAAAATTAATAATTGCATTCCAGTTATGGAATGCCCTATGCACTGACACGGTTTGCCACGGCAAGGATGAGCTGTGGGGCGAGCCCAGCATCTTTATCTCCTTCACCATCTCCTGTTGGAGGGATCACATCTTCGACATCTACGCCAGTATCCTCCGGTCCTATGTCTCGATACGGATATAATAAGACTCCTTACTTAGGATGGCGTTCACAGGAACGGCTGGCTTCAAAAACCCTATATCGAACACCTGCAGAGCGTTTAGCGGCGGACGTGTATGCTCAGAAACAAAGGACGGCTCCACCTCCCACGGAAAGTGAAAAACAAGTTTCTAGTAGTGAAATTAGCTTGGTGACATCTCCTAGGAAAGAAAACGCCTCAGATCTAAGCCTAAATACTAGTGATGAATCCAACAGCAACAAGTTGAACAGGTGAGATATGTGTTCTTGTCCTAATGACCGAATCCTGGAATCCACATTTCTTGAGGATATGCTGTTATAAAATGGTTTCTAATTGCACAGGGTGCGTAGCTCAATTAAAGAAGTTTCTAATGCTATTGTGGACTACGTGAATGAAACGAAACCATTAGATGATGGAATCAACGGAAGAGCATCGCCAAGACGAGGTCTAATATGGCTAGAAAGCTCATTTGTGGGAACTAAGCCGATTGATTCCCCAGGGACGCCAGATACACCATCCGTAATCATGTCTTCGAGTCGGCACCTTGGATCTCAGTCTTCAGCTTATCAGCACTCCAAACGTAGTTCCTTAAAATACGATGGAGATAAAAACGGAGAGAAAAGTAGAGACACATCCGCCAATAGAAGCAGAAATTCAGAGACGTCTCAAGCTTTTTCTTCTTACCTGTCTCGGAATGGTGAGTCCATTCGGCCTTAATCATGCATACATTCGTTACACACCATTATTGGTAAAGGATTATTGCTTTCGTTGCGTTTAGTTATTAATTTCCACTCTTATGTGCATAAATTAATTCCATTATTTTATAAAGTTTTATTTATTATTATTATTTATTCTATGCTTAGTTTTGAAATTAGTAGTTTTGAGAGCTACTGGAACCAAAACTACGATAAATCATTGTGAAGTCCTTATACAAATAATCTCGTGGTCATATTATGTTATCCAAGTAGTAAACACGGCACAGCTATTGATATCTCTTTGTTAATTTAGATTATATGAAGCATGCTGAACCTTATTAAATTGTATCCTGTTGAGAATCTAGGGTATTCAGTCCATCGACGCCACAAACAATCAAATTGACCTTGTTGTATGAGTTACTATTTATTATTGTTAAAACTATGCATTGCAAACTTTTATGTTAAATTTGTGTTAGCGATGTGTTTATAGTTTAACTATTGCTTTTACTATTATGACAAAACATATTGCTATGTCGGTATTTTCTCTCACTGTTTTAAAAATCGATTTTAAAAGTTACGCTGATTCCAAGTAAACGTTAAGTATTCACATTATATTTACTTGTTACTTTGCATGATTCACATATTTATTTACATTTATTACGTTAAAAAAACTTTTAGTTTTTAGTTGTAGACTTTCACCTGCACGTACTTTCACTTTTTCCATACTTGGCTAGCGTCACTCTCCACAGAATGCCAATTTGATGCAATATATTGTATTCTTTGAGTTTCTTGATTAATTAGATATGACGTTCGATGTATTTAAAGTTGTTTTCCTTTGTAGCGAAAAGGATTGATGAATGATGGAAACTTGCCACGGCCTTCGGTCCTATCTACCTTCATACCTACCCCCTGCAGCCTGTAGCCCTAGTAGTAAATTTTAACCCCCTTTGCCGTAGTATTAGTGCCTGTAAATTCACCTATTGAACTCAACTTTCAAGTATCCTGACAATTTTATTCGCTCCTATTACAAACACACGTACTTATAATATGAACATATTATTACTGTTTCCGTCATTTCCATAAAAATATACGATACAAACAATCAACAGCTGTCTCCATCAAATCGACATGGCATCGGATTTGAGGAACTGCAGTCAATCTATAATATTTAAATAGTCGATTCATGATTCATCTCATGCATACTACTAGGAAGGATACTCGAGCTCGAGTAATAATAATTAACGTAATTTATTGAAAGTGCTCTGCTCAGTCAGTCTGCTCTGCTCTCCGCCTTTCCCTGACATTCTTACGAAAACTTTCCCCTTAAATCATTAAACGGGGTAAGTTCATTCCCCAACATTCATCATGCATGAACATTTACAGTATATACAAATCATATATAATACCTAAATTATATATTAATGCGAGTATAAATGTTGTTGACTTGGCCTGGTCTGAATGTGGACAATCGGTTTAATTTAATGAGTAAATGATGATGTGGGAACAAGAGTCATAAATCGCTGACATACATATTTATCGAATATTGACATGCAACTCAAAAGAATTTTGGATCAATACAAAGATATATATATATAGATATCAATATATAACTTCTTGAGCTTGATTTTATCTTGTCTCATTTCATGGCTCTATTAATCTATAAGTACGATCTAAATAATTTACTAATTACTATAATTCGCTTCGGATATTATATTTCTATTGATTTCGCTTTTTCTTTTTCATTTGCAAATCTAGCACAAAGAGATGATTATGAGATGCGCACATAGTTCACCTCGATCAATGCATATTATTATTATCTTATCAAGGTTTCATTAACCATTTTGTTGTTTATTAACTAATTTGAATGCATTCAAAAATGAGTTTGATTGCATGTGTTCAGAGAAAATGGGAGAGCGATCCAACTCCTCCTCAGTGTCTTCACCCACTTTGGAAGATATACTCGATTCCTTGCTCGCTCTAAGGCGACCACACAAAAAGATCAGGTCTCGGGAGAAAGGTATGAACAAATGCAAAAAAATGCAATGAATCACTCAAAAGACCCTCACTACTACTGTTTTATATCATTGTCTGTTTATTAAATATTACCTCTTCACTTCATCCTAAATCTTCATATATTTTCCCGATCCTTATTTATAAATCCTCTGTGTAATTAAACCCAAATTTGTAGAATCCTAACATTTTCAAGAAATTTGTAAAATCGTAAAGCTCACGAGGAACCACGAAAATTTATGCTTTCACTTTTTTAATACACATTTGTACTTTATATTTTTCAAGAGCCTTAACTAGATTTCAATATTACATTCGTTGTTATTTTGAATATGGTATAGCGGTCCTTAGAGCAGTGGGCAACTGTTATGGCCATAAGGCACAATTTAAAAAAAATGACGGAATGATAGTAAAAGGATGAATGATCATGATGCAGCAAAGAAATGTGGATTTCAAGAATTTATGTCATTTAGAATTTTTGAAAACTATTTTTTAACAAAATCGTTTTTTCCTTTTTTTGATTTTTTAAATAGTATCTTAATCTAATAATGTTAAACTATTTTTTTAAACCCAAAACCTTTTATAGCTTTACACCATATTGATATACCCTATCATCTAACCTAAAATCCAAGGAAATGTAAATGTACCTTTTTCCTGTCCATCTAGCCCAACTACCCTATACTTACATTATTTTATACCTATGACACCCGTTAATCAACCTTCACCTTAATTGTTCACCTTAATTGTTCACCTTAAATGTTCACTTCACAAATGCGGAGAGCCTAGCTGGTGGACTGCAAATAAATGTTTAAAGGATACAATCACACAAAAAGGAATTTTATAAAATTAGTAAAAGTAGTAGACAGTCGGTTGAGATCGCTTTTCCACATTGCATCGCATTGCATCTGTTCTCACAAATTTTGCTTTCACCGTGTTGCATGAAAGGAGATAGTTTTTAACATTACATAAAGGAGCTACCAAAGTTTGACGGGTATAGCGAATCACATACACTGCAAAAATGTTCATGATTTTGTCAGTAGAAAAATGCAAAAATAGTGAAATAGACAAAGATTCATGTTGTGTGAGTATTATTATAATCCAAGAATGCTTTCCTTTTGGAAATTGCTTTTGATAGAGAGCTTTCACCGACAATTCTTATTAGTTATTAGCAAAGTCTTTCCTTAATTTGCACTTAATCAATTCACTAATTTTCAGCTTTCCGTATCTACTTTTTTTTAAAGTAGAAACCTATATAATGTTTCATTATACATTTTTTGGAATACATTTCAAAATATTTATACCATGAATTTTCTATTTAACAACTAACACTATGATTTGATTTTGAAAATTATAGTACATAGTAGTGAGTAGTAGTATATTACATGTAGTATAAACGTTTTAGTAGATTGATGTCATGCAAAATGCAATAAAACCAGGGTAATATAGACAGTGGGGACGGGATTTTCACAGGTCACAAAGACAAAGAGGTTGAAGAGCCATCAGTAGAGGCAGAACCATCCCCAACCTCAACTACAACCCCTATCCCTATCGCTGCTTCAGGGTCGCATCAGTATGAAACTCCTGTGTCTGACTGGCAAGAGCGAATGAATCAACCGCTTGATGACTCCGCTTATTTCCCTGCTGATACTGATAATTTTATGTTAACAAGTACCATGACCGCCGCTGGCAGCAATAATAATCAAGATAATCGTGAAAACATTAGCTGTAGTAGTGCATTCGATGAGGATAATAGTAATTTTGCTAATATCAACCCGCCTCCTATCACTACTTCGATGTCTCAATCAATTACCCAACAATCCTATGCATCATCAACGACACAAGAAGAAGATGAAAGCGTTCCTGTGGTGAAAGGTGAAAGTACTGCTGGTGCTACTAGGAGCAGATTCTTTTACGGATCGTCGGGTGATAATCATAACGACGGTGGCAGTGGGGGTGGCCGAGGTTGTGATGATCAAGCAGCAGATAATACTGATAATACTTATTTTAATTATGATGATGATGATGATGATGTACAAGGGCAAATTGCTCAAGAAGAGTCAGCATTCGGGACGCCAACCGAGATTCACAGTCACACAACGATTCCTAGTATTATTAACAATCCTTTAGCAGGTCTAAATGAATCTTCCAATCCCCCCACCCCCGCCCGACATCGAAGGGTCTCCTTTGATCTTGACATTTCCGACAAGGATGAAAAAAGTAGCTCCCGTTCCAGAAGAGATGAGTCCATTGGTAAGAGAACACCCCAACTTATCAAATATCAATGTTACTGTTGTAATACTCATTTATATATTCATAATATTTTATGAGTTCATGAACGAACTTCTTCTTCATTCACTTGATCTCGTACTTTTGAACTTCATTTCATCATTTAATTCATAATGACTCAACATTTAATTCTTCTTAGCAATTTATTACTATATTATTACATTTATGTTAAATATTATGCCATTCTATTGGATTATTAGAGAGACCTTAAGTAAAACTATGTACTCTTGTCTCTTATGGAGAAAGTCGGAGAAAGCAAGCGACTCACTGAGCTTCCCAGAGCAAAAAAGTTGCTTTCATCATTTACCTTGCTTTTTTATCGTAGTAAAAGTAATGACTGAAAATCATGAAAATGACTATAGATAAGTCTAATTAGGATTACATTTGGTTCGATATTCCTCAGGTGGCTCCATTCAATGTAAGAACACAAAATGCGCTAAATCTGCTACAGGGCTGGAAGCACGTCGTGAATTTAAGACATGCCACAACTGTAACGCTTACTACTGCTCTAGAGAATGCAGACGAACTCATTGGGAAAAACATAAGAAAGTTTGCATGCAAAGTCGCGTAGGACAACTTTGTAAGCAGATTATAGGACATGTAAAAGAAGACTCATTTGTTGTAAGCCAATTAAGTACAGTTGCCAAACGTGGTTTCCTCGCTAAAGGAAGAGGATGTGTGAAACTATTCTTTTCCAGCCCTGACCGTGCGGAACGCTTTCTCACTGGTGGACTTCCTGAGTTGCCCGAACCATGGTAAGATTTTCTACATCACATTTGACTTAAATCTCTGAAAATTGTTTACTTGCAATATGATCTATGATGATGACTCTTTTGAATAGGTATATTCCTCATTCTGACATGTTACCTGAAGAAATGGGTGCCCAAACATTTGCAGAGTTGAGCGAAAACTGTCGTAGTTACAATTCTGAAACTCGGTTCATTCTGTATGCTAGTGTATGTGTGGTTAATGAGGTTCCAACCTCAGGTGCTGTTAAATGGGAACGGGAAATGATTTCTCGTTCTTCCAAAATAAGACTTTTACTCCCAAGAACTTTTGATGAAAATCAACCACATCATCATGCCGCAAACCCAGCCCACCTGAATCCGGACGATCCTTTAACACTTGCAGATGCAGTTCTGACTGAGGACAATTCGTCATCCGCTCCTAGTTCTGACAATGAAACTCTCATTTTAAGATCAGTGCCTACTCCTGCATCTCAAAAGGTACTTTCTCTTTTACATTTGTTAAAAAATGACCAAATATGAATGGATTTAAAAAAAAACCATTGTTAAGCTACACATCTCGGTTCAATTATTTTTGTTGGCAATTATGCAGCTGAATAGCAGTGATGACAGGAGACGTCGTGAAGTGAGCTTTACAAATATACAGAAACATCTCATCGAACGAGGGGTAGACTTAAGGAGGACTTATCCGGACATTTACTCTAAATTATGCAACTATGTAGAAAACGATGAACCGTTCCTTCCGGTGACTATTTATCCCAGGAATTCCCTTACGGGTCACCAGTTTATGTGTGTGATTATGCCTGAATCCTCTGACACTTCTTATGGAATATCCTCTGACTCTATTACTAGGGTTGAAACAATCAATATCTCTGAACAATCATAGACTTTTCAAAGAATACTGTAAATGATTTGAAATATGATAGCATTTGAATTATAGTGTGTAAGTCTATAAGCTTCCAACACAAAAATATTACTGTGCACTGATTCGACACGCACGCGACTCTATACTTTTGTTACGTATTGTATACGGTAGGGAAAACAGCTTTCTACTTTCTACTAACTCCTTTTCTACTCTGGTACTTGCACGTTTCATACAATTAAATTTTGTAATTAATATGATTTCCAGCACACAGAATAACACATACACTCAACCATAAAATCTCAAAAACGAATTTCTTTAGTGTGTACTTCGCTTTCAAAAGAACTCTCTATAAACCAAATATCAACTATTAGATAGTGTTACTTAATCTGCCCACTACTCTTCCCCTTGCAACCCCTTATGATCACTTTCTTTATTATTTTCCTAGTGCAAAATTGGCTGAGCACAGGTACATATTTAAATCAATATGCTTGAATAAAACCCTTGTAGTACAGGAAATGCTGAAAATGAAATAGAAATTCTCAGATGAGAATACATTCTTTTGCAGGCTATAATAACGCCGATGTTAGCTAAGCATCTAATGAATATCATCGGAAACTAACATATTTCTGCAGCCGAATGCAGTTTATCTCAAACCACTAAAATATCCTTTCACACTTACAATACATCGTGCAGTACACGGTAAGATTAAATGGCTAGTATAATTATATATCTTGAACGAATGAGCCATTCCATTCTTGGTAGTAATAATAATGTGTTTCGCAAGTAATAATCTATAAATTGTTGTATTTGTGGTGAAAAAGTTGTTATAACTGTTGTTAAATTGAAAGGACTTGGAAAGAATTAGTATAAAATAGCCTCGTTATATAAAGCAGTTATCAATAAACTATTCCCAAATCCTCAAACGATAATATTCATCGAATAAGAGGAAGCGGTCTAGGGTAGACATTAAACCCAAATCCAACTCATGGTAATATTTATGAAACAAATACTAATAATTTACGCAAACGCTTCGCTCTTGAATGAAAGTTTGATTAATTTTTAATACGAATATTATATGTAATGTAGGTTCTTATTATAGACGACATATTTATGAAATCTTTCCAGATTGAAGTTATTTGTATGGAGATACTAAGTTTAACATTTAATACACACTTTGTATATTTATTAATAGTGAACTTCGTAATAATGTTATATATCTTCAATAACATTCACTTACTGCTCCGTAATAATATTGGAAAATTTCTGAGATTAAGTTGAACAATCAATACGAAACATGTACAGTAAATTGTATCATATGTTGTTATGAAATTTATTGACACAAACAAAACTTCCATAACTCATGGCAGGTTAAAAATTTGTAATAAGATTAAACTACACAATGTACACTAATCGTACAGTATAAACTGGTTATGATGTTAAAAGATTGTTAAAAATACAGAAATACCTATACCAGAAGAATTCCATAATTACTCGTGAATATAACATTAAAAGATAATTGTTAACGTTTTTGTAAAGTTCTAACTATAACATATTATGTATCTGTAATTAGTAAAAAAAACCTACAGCCAGTATATTACCTTCGTTCAATGAGTAAAAAATAACCTCTATAATCTGAATGTCATTTTAGCTAAGAAACTAACGTAAGCAAATTATTACTACAAATTAAGACAGCCTTCTCTGCAGAAAACTTAACATTCTAACCTTTAATTAGCAAAGTCACAGTTTAATTACAAATGTACAGAATGGAGCCCATTATTACAACACAAGAATGATACTCTGTAAGAAAAGAAAAATTATGAACTGTAATCTGACTCTCAACAACTTTAAGCTTAATTCACACTGACTGTAGTGTACTTCAATTTCTGTACGTTATTTTCTTGTGCCAAAGTTGAAATAAAATGACATTCTGTACTACGAAGTACATGGATTTCTTATTCTTATGTATTTTACATCTACATAGTTTTAAATTAAAGCGTTCCTCTGGTCTATATTACAATTTGTACAAAAAATTAAGAAGATATAATAATAGGTTTATCTGAAATCTTCGGAATACTCCAGCCTGCAACGGAAGCACCCGTACTAGTTATTGGTTTTTTAGCCCATATCCCCGTCTTGGAAATCCTCCATTTCCTCATGCTCAGCATCATCGTTCAAGTTACGCTTTCTGCTGTATGCACGTCTGGCAATTTGAGGTGGGTGATCAGATTCACCGTGCATCAATGAATTCCGATAGGCTACAATAAGAAAATATCATTATAATTAGATTTGAAATTGTATATTCGGCATTTGTAGCAACACTAACGAAAAAGCTGTGTTTGTGTCAATTTCATCAAAAACCAATTCCCAGCGAGTCTGAAAAAATATAAGCTCTGTGTTATTATTACCATAGAGAGGTTGCCAATGACTTCCTTGGCTTGAAGGAGTTGCCGAACCAACCCGATGATCCAAGAACTGCAGTACAACTCTCTTGTCCTGTTTCAATAACTTATTTGTGAATTCAGACAAAATTTCGAGAAAAGGTAGATTCGGTGGTGGTCCTGTAGGGTCATTAGGGTTCTCAAGTGGGTTCACTGAGAACAAAATTCCTTCTCGATGAAGAGCAGTAATTGCATCGCGATTTCTCACTCCATCAAGTCCAAAACTTAAAGCAAAACGCTTCGCTAAATCTTTAAGGGCGGTGTACTCGTCGTGTTGTCTGTCTACCATCCAGCTATTGACTTTAGGTAACTCGCCAAACACACTTGTAAGACTCATCACCATTGTGAGAGCACAGTTTACCTTATTTATCTCCCTAGCTTTGCCCAATGTGGCCTTAATAATGTCTCCATAGTCATTGTAATGCTTCACGTAGAATTTAAAGACATCAGCCGCAGCGCTTATAGGCATAACATTGTATACAATCAGTTTACAGAACTGGGCTAAGTAATTTCTCATCTTGTGAAGATGTTCAATCCTTGCGTGCTCATCCATCTCCTCGTTTATATGGTCACTAAACACATTTTCCTGCATAAACTTGTTTAACAAGCGCTGAAGTTCTTGATCTGGTTTGTAAACCAATGTTTCCATCCACTTTTGATAACCCAACTGATCGCAGAACACTATCAAGCCGTCACAAATTGACGTGTACGCTTCTTCGGTAAATGGATCAGTATCATCTGCCTGAGCTATTAAGGTTTTCATCGAATTCATATAATCGTTCAACTTTCTATGTAGTTTGGGAACATCATCTGTTCCTGACACCCCGTGTTCACCTTTCTCTTGAATATTCTTTAGATCCCATAGCAAGGCAAAGTAGCAGGCTGCTATGGCATGTTTCACACTTTCTTCTGGATACGTGCTCGAACTTGTTTCTGTAGTCCTGATGATACGGAACAACTTTTCCCACACATCAAATTTATCAAAACTGTGACATCCGTAAAATACTGCAATCTTGCGTAGGCTCATGTTCAAGTTATAAATATCATCCCTGTCCGCTTCCCCTGATTCTTGAATGCTAGCTTCGTAGTCACCAATGGCATCCACAACCTTTTGCCAAATCGACTCCAACACATTCATCAAGGCTACTTCTGTTCTGCTTGACTTTCTTGCATCGTCACAACAAATGACTTCCAACGTTTTAGCTCCTACTTCCAAAACGTCCATCTCGATATGCTGTTCTGCGATTTCTTTAATCAATTCAAGTAGCAAGTCCAAAGATTTTTCTTGGCGAGATGTAGTGTATATTTCAAGATCGAAAAACTGCGGCAGGGATAAAAGGTTGGCTACTTTCTCCGGATCCGCTTTGTATTTGGTCAAGATAGCTGGTAACGTTGGGATAAAGTGCTCAGTCAAACGAGTTTTGTCGTCACTAACTTGCTTCAATTCTTTAGCAGACAAAATTTTTCGAGTAGGTCCTCGACCTATCGGTGGTTCTCCTGTAGCACACTGACGAACAGCACACACCATGATTTCGATTAATGACGTTTCTTGTTTATCATCTAAAGCTTCTTCTTGAGCTCCAGGTTCTTCAAGCAACAGGTCAGTCATGCACTCCCAATCTTTCATCATTGCATTAGATTCTATCAAGGAATCTACTAAATACGCCCCATGCTCGTGCAGTTCGGATTCGATGAAAAATTGGACAAGATCCCTTATCAATGGTGTATTAGGAAGCCGCTGCTTTCCTCGCAAAGTCCTAACGTTTTCGACAGCTCCTTCATCAACAACAAACAATCGTTCATTGAGGAACTCTCCAGCTGCCTGTGCTACGGCTCGATGAGACGAATAAACTAACTCATACACCAACTCACAGTCCTTGTCGCTTAATATCTAAAAAGAAGGGCATTTGAATTAGCTACTACCAGAACCATCCTCTGCAAAAAATTTTGGTGTTGTGTAAAGTAACGCAACAGGAATTTTTTTTTAGAAACGAGTTTTAAATATAGTTAGCAAAGAAAGCTAAGAATGCTAAAGCTGCTTACCTCTCGATGGTATTTGTGGATTAAAATGACAAGCTTGACGGCTTGTACAGCCACATCGTATTCTTTGTCCAACGTCATTGCGACTATTCTATCCTTGAATTTGCTGGTAAATAGCTCTAACTTTCCTTTAAGTTCTTCAGTAGCGTATAGGGGCTGAAGAGCTTGCAAACATTTTAAGCGAACCTCTCCAACCTTGTCATGAAGTGTCCACCCAATGTACTTCAGATAAGAATCGTCCAAAAAGTTTTGGTGGAATTTCTTCATCCAAATACCGATCTCTGACATGCATATCGCCCGAATCTAGAATAACAGAATGAAAAATATAATCCAATTCAATAAACTTAATCAAATTGTATGAGTTTGTTTGAATTCTGAAACGCTGAATCTTTAATTTTACCTCTGGCAATGTATCCCTATATCTATGAACAAAAACGGATTGAACATATAGGTGAGCATATTTTTAATCTCGTCC
>JAQGAA010001637.1:0-14966 GCA_034696425.1 Isotoma viridis | reverse complement strand
TACTTCATGCGGAATAACCCGAATATATGATGTTTTATTTTAAGGCGACACAAACAATAGTGCAACTATCATATAAGCGTTTTTATTGTGAAAAATTTAAAGTAAAAATCAAAAGACTCAATGCTAATAAAATGAATTAAGTGCTGAAAGATTTGATGCACCGATGCACGGTTTCGGTATTTTATTTGACAATTTATTCAGTTAAGTGCAAAACTATGTTACTATAAAACTTCATAATGTATTTCTGGAATATATCGTATTTGTCACAAAATTGACAAACATTTTACTTCAAACTCTATAGTTATGCCATGCATAAAAATGGTCAATACTACTCAATTAACTTTCTATAGTTATTTTACTAATAGCATTGGGCGGATTGAATTCTTTATAAATTAAAAAATACTATAATTGTTTGTACTCATTTTTTTTATAGCATATGAACAATAAATAATATTGCTAATTTATAAATTACTATATTACATACACTCGAATATTTGATTTTAATTTAGCACAAAGAGATCATTGACTATAATTCCTGCTTAATGTTTTATATATCTTAAATAAATTATAATTCCACAGATGAGTAAATAGAATAGATTACCAAAGATTCAAATATCTGTTGTCCCATTGACTAAATCAAAACATACTGACATCTAATTTTGAAGAACTCTGATTTTTTAGCAGCAAACGTGCGTGTATAAACACAGTACATACATGAAAATAAATAATATTTATGGGAGCTTCACTGGATTTTATCATTTTTTGTACTTCACATCATGAAGACAAAAATCAACAAGTATTGAGCCAATATCGAAAGCAAGAGGTAGACAAGCCGTCAAACCAAAGATCCACCAGTAAAGCCAACAATCCCAAATATCCAGAATGAAGTATGCGTGCAGAAGAGCTCCTGATGCATGTGCCATTATTGCTGTGAATTTAATCAAAACTTTAATTATATAATTCATTAGATTTAAAACAACTTAAAAAAACATTTAGCAATTCTTACAGTAAGCACTAGTGAGATTACTAAACATTGTGAGTCCAGTGCCAAAGGTAAGAAGCTCAATGAAGATGAAGGAAATGGTTAGTGAAAGTCCTATAATAAGCTCAGTATCTTTGTAATAGTAGTCGTCCTTTGTGTGATCAAATGATAGACTCGCCTTCACGTTTTCATCCTGCAATTATTAATCATTTTTAATTTTGAAAGTTTTAACAAAAAATCTAAAAATTCTGTTGTCTCGACTTAATTATCATATTTATAGTATTTCGAAATTCATTGTTACTTATTAAAAGCTTTACTCACCCGAGCCATAAGACAGCTAACAGCTAGTATCAAATGTCCCATTAGCATAAGATACCGAGTAGAAATCAATCCATGCTTCCTGCTTAGCAAAGGAACGGTGGAATATTTGCTTTGATTCTTCTGCATTTTTAGTACAATCAAGTCACATAAAACGCTAAGTAAACTTAAAAAATTTATCTATAGGCAAAATTTTTTTAAAACTTAAAGATATTAATAATCCTTCTTT
Organism: Isotoma viridis; assembly: GCA_034696425.1. Classification (NCBI taxonomy): domain Eukaryota; kingdom Metazoa; phylum Arthropoda; class Collembola; order Entomobryomorpha; family Isotomidae; genus Isotoma; species Isotoma viridis. The sequence goes on along the minus strand of JAQGAA010001637.1, from coordinate 13,437 downwards.
AAAATTATGTCTTCTTGGCTAAAAAATGTAAGCTAACTTTCCCGCTGACTACTGGTGTATTTTTTATCGATTGATCCAGTTTCGACCCCTCTACCTAAAAAGCTACTTTCTACCTGGCACCTGGTTGTCGTACTTAGAGAAATTTAGATCCAATATTACTCTAACGAACTTGTGATGTATCAATCGCTCATTATATTTTCAGTTGCTATAAATTTCAATTAAAAGATTTGTTATTTGAAATGCTCCCTTGGTTTAGAAAGCCACAAAGGTCATAAACCTTAATTCAAACTTAATTTCCATAGGGTCACTATACTTTAAGTATGAAAAGGTCAAAGGTGACAGGAGGACAGGAATGAAATCCAGCAACAAATTACTAAGTGTTAGCATTCTAAATATTTATGAAATGCATTTAAAATACCCGTAACAATAAAGGCTAAGTGGAATGCTTATAATTTAATACCCGGAGGAACCCGGAATGTTTTATGTATTATTAGCACCAGTAGTATAGATAATAAACTTTGTTATAAAATCTCAATCTGTTAGCTACAGCCGCCTTAAAATCAACATCATTAAACGCTTTTCTATCTATAGGTCTTATCACTACCAATCTATAGAGTTTTTATGATTCTTCCTTGGAGGAGGTGGTGGTCCAAGACTACTACTTTTTGACAGAGCTTCATTTGAATTTTTCCATTTCCACTCCCGAATCATTTCATCATATTTCTTTGATTTCTTAAATTCCATATCATGGTGAACTGATTGTTGCAGCCTGTCTAACATATTCCTTTCCTTTGCATTACTAACTGGAACGGGAATTGTTAATGGATCTTGATCTCCATGATTATACGTATTAGGCTGTGGTTGATAACTTTTTCTTCGTTGGTCATGTACTATAGGGATATCTTTATATGAATAATCTATTGCATCGTTGTATCTTGAAAAAATCTCCTTTTGGGCTTCAGGTGACAAAGGGTGTTTGAAATCCCAAGAATTTTGGAACTCTTGATGCTTTTCTCTATTGTGACTTTGGTGAGTGCTATGTTTTTTATGGTGTTTTCCATCATGCCTATGAATCGGTTCGAATGGACAGTCCGTTTCTGTGACGTACTCACTTTCTTCACGGAAACTATCGCCAACGCTTATTATGTCCAACTCTGACCAAATCTGTCCTCTATGACACCTTTCGTCGTTACTGTATCCTCCATCCGATGTTGTAATTGTTATGTCCACAGACTCATCAGAGGGAATAGGAATTTCTATCGTACGTCCGTGTTTCGACTTTCTTTTACTTTTGTGACTACGCCTTTCTTTAGGCTTTTCAACACTTGCTCTGCGTGTCTCGTTGACAAATTTTTTATACGGCGGTGGTGAGTCTATGTCAACATCCAAAGCGTTTTTTGCTCTCTTTTTAGCACCTTTATAAAAGCTTCTAAGCCCTTTAGATACTGCAGGGTCATATATTAAATAATAACAACAAGGAAGAATACAGCACATTATTACTGCTAGAATCAAAAGAATTATAAATGCAGTGGATAGCACGCTTGCTTCAGCTACTTGCTTTGTTGGTTCTTCATTGGAAGTGGACACTGCCACTGGAGACGCCGAAGACACTGGAGACGGGTCTTCTTCAAGATTTTGAACTAATTTCTCACTCCAGCCCGCAAGTGGAATTTTAAAAACTTTCAGTTCATCAGCTAGAGAAAGTTTATTGAAGGTTTATTTGAACATGGCTTTTTTAAACAGCTGGCAGAACATTAAGAATTTTAAGAGTTTATAGGTTTTGAGACCAACAACCAACCTGATTTTACTGGCTGTAAAGGTCCAAAATATTCAGAATCAGGCCCACTAGCATAACCGTATTGTTCAGCCTCATTCTCATATTCGTCCGAATAATCATCGCCCTGTTGTTGTGTACCTACATTATCAGAACCAGACAATCTCATGACACAAAACTAGGTTGTTAACGTATTAAAACTTTCTGTGGAATTTTTAAAGGTAAATCGGAAACAAACGAAACATGCAGTTTACATTGTGTTTGCTTATTTTATTTATATTGAATTCTGGTTTATTCAGATTACTATTTATTCTAATGCAAGCACATGTTATACTTGATTTTTATTATTAATCTTGCATATACACACAGGATGAAAATAGAAGTTATAGCGAGATTGATAGATAAGATGCTTATTTTGTCATCGAATTATTCTCCTTGGTGATTAGTGGTTATCATCATGATAATCAGATTGTCGGACTCCAGGAATCTCCTTATCTATATCGTGAATTTCAAAAAGACCCTCAGCGACATTTGACAGCTTATCATTCTTCCCTTTCTTTCCCTTCCGTCCCTTTTTGAATCGTTTTGATTTCTTGTACTGCTTAAGCTTTTGTTTAAAGACTTGTTCAATTTTTTCGTCATCTCCTGGGGGATGCTTCCTATGCTGAAGGTAATGAGTTTGGCCAACTTCCAACGGACGGAATTTATGTACTTTTGGGAAATGAGGTTTACTTCCGGCAAATGTTTTAGGGAAAAGGTAATGAGCAACATCTTGAACTTTATGAACTCCAGAAGTGATAGCTTCTGCAATTACGTTATTTGGACGAGCATGTCTTCCAAATTTTTTGTGTAAAACGTATTGTCTCAGATGAAGAGGTCGAATTTTTCTTTCATTTCTGGAATGGTTGTGACGTCCAAAATGCCAATGATGGCCTAGTCTATGAGGTTGTATGTCTTTTTGAAAGTGGGTAAAGTGAAGAATGTTGCCATTTTGATCTCGCATTCGTTTTACAGGTTCTACGTCTAATTGAGCACGAAGTTTTTCACCTTCCACAAAGACAGATACAGGTTCTCGAAGTTTGTCTTCATTGACATATACTTCTCCCACGATTTTGACTCTTCGTCCGATAGTTTCGGTATCATACTTGTTCATGGGAACTTCTTCGTCGTCATCATCATCTTCTTCTTCCTCTTCTTCTTTTTCAGTAGTAGTTTCTTCTTCTTCCTCAGTAGTGGGTTCAGGGGTAGTTGTTGTGGTCGTAGTTGTCGTAGTTGTAGTTTTTCGCGTTGTATGAAATACAATTGCTTGGGGTACAATCATTTGTTGACTAAGAGGTAATTGCTCCACATCTAGTCTTGATATCTTGAGATTATTCTTCAAAAAATGGTTGTTTAATTTATCGTACATGTGTCGAAGCTCTGCATCGTACAGAAGTCTGTCGGCTTCTTTTCTTGGAAATGCATGCTTAATGTTAAGGACTCCAGACATTGGATGATCAGAAATTTCTTGCGTTTCAGGCAGAAGTCTGTCGGCTTCTTTTCTTGGAAATGCATGATTAATGTTACGGACTCCAGACATTGGATGATCAGAAATTTCTTGCGTTTCAGGCAGAAGTCTGTCGGCTTCTTTTCTTGGAAATGCATGATTAATGTTACGGACTCCAGACATTGGATGATCAGAAATTTCTTGCGTTTCAGGACGTTTGTTAAATTGTGTTTGTTTCAGTTTTTGGAGTGTTTTTGGTTTTTTACTAGAAGGCTTAACTTGCCGATCTACACGTTTCATATTGTTTTCATCGGATGTAGCGTTGCGTTTCAAGCGGTTTGAAATCAAGCGATGCAGAGCTGCATCAGGGGCAACTACGCCATCACGTTTAAACCGTACTGTTTTGCCAGATAATGAAGAATTCCTTTTAAAGCGATTTACAGTAATAGAGCTTTCTGAAATTTCATTTTCGGAAACATCCCGGCGACGGCGAGACAAGGTTTGACTTTTAGGAGGTGGAGTTGCAAAGAGGGTTGAGGTCGAATTTTTACGTTTGATTTCAGGTATTTGGGTAGCCATTGTAGAAATGCCATAATCTTTACAATTTAAAAGCAAACAGCATGTTTCGTTTGTTTCCGAGTACACAAATAAATGTTATACTGAATTCAGAAATAACACTGCCCCAAGAGTCAAGAGATTCGTATATTTTACGAGAATAGGAGAAAATAAAAAGTAACTAAGACCAAACACAATGTAATATGCAAGTGTATAGTTATAACGGCCACAGCCACTGAAATAATTTCAAATAATTATTCGAGATCAGAAAAGAAACTAAAATTTTAGGAAAAAATTGGCACGGACCATTATTAAACTATACACTGCAAAATTGGTATAGACACTTATTACGAAATTACAATATTTTGTGATCTCAACTCCTGAGGCCGTTATAACTGGATTCACTTTTGTTTAAATTTTGCATGTACTTACGCTTCCTATTCAGAGTGTTTTGGTATTTGCTAATTGAAAGCATCAACTGTAAGATTCTTGGAAATCCTTGAACACATGAAGAGCTTTGGACAAGTTGAGGAATTAGCTAGATGAAGAGATGAAATTTTAGGTATGATTGATCCGCTTTACCTTATTAGAATTTCGATTTTATGGTGGTAGCGATCTTTGTACCTTAACTGAAATCCATTTCGAAACTGTTGCAGAAAAGTTTTTTCTTTCTTTCTCAGAATCCAAGCATTGAATTCCATTTGAAAAATACTTACTAATCTGATGTGTTAAATTTCCTTCATGGACCTTCATTACTTTGTCAAAAGTAGGAATTCTTATTTTTCTAGGTGGACTATCCATCGTTGGCAAGTTTGCAACAATAGTTCCGTCTTTTACTAAAGATTTAATTTTAAAGTTGATTCATTATTGTTTCAAGGTAAACAAAAATTTATAGATTTTATTTTAAGTTTTTCTTACAAGTCCAAAATATCTTGTCACAAACACTTTGATCTCGAAATTCTACTGCTGATTGTTGCAATAATACGAATGGTCCTACTTTCGTTTCAAGATTAAGCTGGTTAGCAATCTCTTTCCCTGTGATAGATTTCAAAACTTTTCCTCGAAGTAAAGCATTGTCTTTCTTGTTTTTGACCTCTGTAGAAGATAACTTTCCTTGAAGACTTTTAGAAAGCTTATGCAACTGTGTTGTACTTTGACCATCCGTCGCTCCAACGTAAAGTGAAATGCATGAAATAGGTATTCCGATTTGGCTTAAAAATTTCTCATACTCCGTATTAAAATATAGAAACATTCCAGTTCGAAACATTGCATCCTGTTTCGTTGCACTATCAATTTCCTTCATAGCTATATAATGGTAATGCGTTAGAAATGGAACAAGTGCCGGATTCAATGGATTCATGGATATTCGGGAATCTGAAATATTTTTTAATTGATGTTTTTTGAATGGATGATTTTTTGAATAGCAAATACAAAACCTTAAAAAGGCAAAAGTATAATCTGTATCAATACCAGTCTTAAATTGAACCACAAGTCCATCAGGGTTGAAAGTCGGGATGAGCTTTTTAAATGAAGATCGTATCGGAGATAAAACATTCTCAGGAAGACAAGGACCCTTTTTGCTTTCACTGCTTGCGCTTCCAGCGTTGAGTATTAAGAAACTAATACATATCAAAAATGATACATGGGAAAGATTATATCTTAATCTACAAAGAGGCTGAAGGACGTCTGTGAGTCCACATCTGAAGAATTGTCTGCATAATTGTACAAATGTTGAAACCCACAGTACCATAATTCTAACTTTAGATCTTTATGAAAAATAAGCTTATCTGAGCCTGATTTCTAGCTCTTCTATTATTCTTAGGTTTAAGACAGGGTTCATTGTTAAAAAGAGTTTTTAAAGGCTGGCAGTAACAATGCAGATAGTGAGTAAAAATACGCAGACGATAATAAAACAGAATCCATGCAAAATATTCATCAGTTTGAGATACAGGTAGAATTTTAAAAAGAACGTTAGTTTCCATGAGAAAGGATTTGATGCCACAGCCACATAAGGCTTCACCTTTGTTACTTTCTCTGTTCTGGGTTACAGAAAAACAAGTTTTAGAAGCTAGTGAAAGCATCCATAACGTGAAAGAAGCCGAAGGACAAAAAAACATCAGTGGTTAGTGGTTGTAGTTTTGTAACATGTTCTACCCAAAGTATTTCTTCATTATTTCATCATATCTGTGAAGACATTTTTATTTGGCAAGAACTAGATTGAATAGATTGAAGAAACTTTCATACAAGGAAAGGATTTCGCATGCTAAAAAAGTAAATCATTTTTAGCTTAAAAATTTATCTCAATTCGTAAAAGGGTTAGAGTTAATTACAGTTATTAGAGATTACTCTGACTTTTATAAAATAATTATTGGCTCTCATACCCGTGATCGTGAAACAACCTTTTTTTAAGACTAATTGTAATGGAACATTAACCTTTAATTGTATTTAGCTAACTGTCTACTTCTACTGCGTATTAGAATATAGGATGAAAGTAAACTTTTTAATTGTTTTAAGTAAAATGCTTGTAAATTTTGAAGTAAGACTCATCAATTTCGTAGGTTTCATTGCTTTCATATAATATTATGAAAAGTGAAAGCTTCATAGATGACGGTATAGCTTTCACTCAATAAGAATATTATCTCAGAAGGAGTCTGCAGGAGTTGCTCGGAAGGAAACTTTTTATAATAGCAGCTCAGTAAGAATTATTTACTACCACCACGTGCACCTTGTCATCTCGTGCGCCGGTAGTGGGTTTTGTTATTTCTTGAATTTTTTGTGATTTTAATCAGGTATGTGTCCTTCCAATGGGAAATTAATTTATATCATTTAATTAACTAAGTTATATAATTATCATATTATTATGGTTTGTTTGTCTATCAGTATTTATAGTTAGTATTTATCTTCAGTAATATTGAGCATGGTGGGTAGTACGTAGTACTGATCAACTGATACTCTTCTTATATTTGTGCTTAGTTGTTATATTGTTAGTGCTTATTATTTTGAATTTCAGTTGACATTTTTCACATTTGCATTGTCAATTGTCAATTCGGGAATTCATAATAATTAATAATTATTTTGTATCGTAATACTCATAATTTAAGATTATTAAATAATGTTATTGAAGTATATATCATAATATCATTGCGCAATTAATGCGCATCATTGTTGTGAATTGATTAATGATTTTAGTTTTTGATTTGAAGTTTATTGACAGGTTCACAGAACACAGAAACAGATACCTTTTCCATCTACATCCTCTGCAACCCCGAAAAGTTGAAAATTTCACATTAGGTCACAACTTTTGACCTTCCGTTCATAATTTATTGAAGAACAGCCCAGGGAGTTAGAGGCTCTAACTTAGAGCCCTATATGACATAAACATCAAGTCTATTAAAAACTTACTTCTCGAACTGTAACTGTGCTGTGGTCATTATTGGTCAACAAAATTGTATCAAGACAATCAATATCAATCAACTATGAGTGTTTTCAGTCGTATTGGAAGTGCCATGAGGCGATATCCTTTAGTTACTGCCTCTACGCAATGTAGTAAGTCCAAATTGATTTAAAATTAAATCGAATGCATAAAAAATCCAGACATTTTATAGTTTTAATTACAGTTTGTTCTTCTTTTGACTTTGACAGGCTTGCTTATGGTTACTGGAGACTTGATCAGTCAAACTCTCATTGAAAAGAAATCCGCTTCGGAGATAGACCTTGTGAGAACCGGTCGATTTGGCTTAGTTGGTTTTGTGGTAGTGGTACGAAAAACCTCAATTAAAACATAATTCATGCAATAATATTATACTTGTTAATGTCGATTGTGCCTGATTAATAAGCACTCAAATTAATTTTTAACTTTGATTCAGGGTCCAGTTCTCTCTAAATGGTACGGCTTTCTCCAAACTAGAATAGTTCTAAAATCACCTGCCCTCAGTACTATTGCAAAAGTGTCCGTGGACCAAGGATTTTTTGCTCCCATCTTTCTGTTTAGTTTCATGGGCTTCATGGGAGCATTGAATGGTCGCAGTCAAGAACAAATTAAAGAAGATATTAGACGCGATTATTTGGATATCATGATCAAAAATTATCAGGTGATAAAATGAGTGTATCTAGAACAAAGATATAGGATATATATCTAGAAAAAGCTTTTCTTTCTTTATATTTTGTAGTTTTTACGTAATATAATCAAACAAACCCTTTATTTTTTTCTGTAGCTTTGGCCTGCAGCTCAAATGATTAACTTCTCAATTGTTCCGGTTCAACATCGAGTTCTATTCGCTCAATCCGTTGCCCTTCTCTGGAACACTTACCTTTCTTTCAAGATAAATCGACCCTCAGACTCAGGGGATACTTTACCAATAGCAAAAGGCAAAGACGGAGTGAAAAGTTTAGCTGCATTCGAGTAAAATTTGAATTGTTGCTACCTGAGAATAAAGATAACTATAAACCATAGCTTTAATTGTGGACAGTAAATAATGTTTGCATTATTTTGATAGGAATTGTCAAAATTAATACCTGTACATTCTGGCAGATTTGTTTGCTCTACTACACAAAATATGATATTACAATTTAATATTATTTAAAATACTAATCGTAAGAAAATCAGTGTTAAAAGTGGCTAAGTTAGTCATCCTTTTTGCTTTACCACTTAATCATATTCAAGGCAATAGTAAGAATACCCCTTTAAGATAACGGATGGATGATGAATATTTGATTGGAATGGCAAAGAAAAAACATCTTTCTCAAGTTAATTACTAGAAAGTTTTTTTTTTGTTTACACATATTTGCAAGTTAACTAGTAACTTTCTATGAATTAGCTTCTTAGACCTTACTTTAAACGCAAAATGTTGTTTTTAGTCCGAAGAGTTACGAAGCTAGTCCTGCATCCTAGTTTATTTCAAGTCAGACTGATGATGAGTATAATAGTAATATTATTCGTTTGATGTACAGTATTAGATTATACTTAATTATAGACTTCAATTACAGTTAACAATTATTAAATGAGTAACAGTATCCGTCCTTTCCTCGCAGTTATTTATAGCTTCAGTCAAGTGTAAAATATAGGAAGTTGAATGAAATGACCGAAATGCGTCGACAATTACTGCAACTTACCGTCAAAAAAAGCGTTGAAGTTTAAGTATATTATCTACATATTATTATTAGTTATAGTTAAATGTTTTGACTTACGAATAAGAAAAGTATAAAAAACTAGCTAAAGCTAACCTATTTGTAGTAAACTAAGGTGATTTATGCTTTAATGAAGACGACAACAAGAGTTTGCTCTGTGATATGCCAATTGTACCACGACACAAATTACCTGAGATCTGAAGTAGACTGATTCTTTGTCTGATTAATACGCTGAAATAAATGCGGAATTAAATTGTTGAATAAAAGTTAAGCTGATGTGATAATATTTTATTTTATACTCATAAATAATCTATGACAATTACATGGTTTAGACCACACATACATTGTCAGGCAGTACAATGATATACCTTCGATTCGATTGCTAATCTCTGATTCTGATAGTCACGAAGATGGTAAGAATAACAGCTATTTAGTGGAGCTGGAGGTTAACTGCTAAACTCGGCGAGAGAAATTAGTCATAGAATGAGTCTTAACTCTTGGAGCATTATACAATACATTCATTGTAAAATTCAGTACTGAAATCGACACTATAATATGACTTATTATAATTAAACATAAGTTAAGCATAAATGCATTTATTGAGAAATACATTTCGCAATATCGAAAATAGACACGGTATTCGTTCAAGATCACTGTGCATCCATGAAAAGAATGTCTGACAGAATCAATAGGGTCTTCGGTAAAGGGCCAGCCTGAGGTGAAAGAACTGTCATCCTTCCTTTCTCCAGATCAACATCAGTGACACAGACGTACCCCGCCACATTAGTCCGTACCACTTCGTCGCTGTTCTCATCTGTGGCAAAGCTAACGGCAAGTATTCTGTGCAGCAAGCTATTTTCTGAGGGTGTGACTGCAACTAATTTAGTCCGCGTTTCCTCTCCTTTCATCCCCAACGGCATACACGACTGTGGTACAGCAGGTGCTCCGATTTTGTATATCTTGGTCTGCAATTTAATTGAAATAATCAAAATTACAAATTAACCTGGTAACGGGATAACTCAACTGACAAGTTTACTTGTTGAACATGGGATCATTTTACATACCTCAGCTAGTTTGACTTGAAAAGAATGCGGATGTAATGGCTGTAGAGGTTTTCCGTAAAAATATTCACGAATCCTTGAATCGCGAGATTCTTGCCGTAGCGCTGTATTTCTCTCAACAACTCCTCCACTTTTAGGCAAGAACACAACTTTTACAAAGGACGGCATATCGATCTTCATTTGCATATACAAGCGCTCTGTATCCAATACAATCACCACATCGACCTCGAAGGCCTGGGCAATATGAGTAATTATTCCATAGCCATCCCCTTTGATCCACCCACACGTGTTGATCACAACGCCAGAAGCTTTAGCTTTGCGATTACTCTCCATTCTCTCATGAACAGTTTCAGCTAGTTTAGAAACAAGTAAGTTATACAAGGGGATGTTTGACTGGGGAGATTTATGACCGAAGAAATAAACCATTGGTGCTTGCTGAACAAATCCTCCATCTTCAATCGAAGCCGGACGCTCAATCAACATCGCTCCAACAGTGCCAGGGACCGAGATGCTTCCTTGTCCGACATCCAAGTCCACATAAATCGGTCGTCTTCCCAGACGAACAGCGTAATTAACTAATATTCGACTTAAAGTTGTCTTTCCAACATCTCCAGGACCAACCACAAGAATAATTGGACCTCTTTTACCGTCTGCTTCCGCATTTCTCCGCAAAGTTTCTAATGCCCCATGAGCATTCAGGTACATTATCATAGGAGTCTCCTTCGCTACATATGACATTTCAGTCTTTCCTTTGACATGAACTGTGCACCCATGATATGTAAAAACTGCCGTCTTTGCCCCTGGTCCAAACTGGTATTCTTTTCCTTTGATCATTTCCGTTCCAAAAATTTCAGCCATCCCGTCAACCATCATAACGCTGACTATTAGACCTTTCGTTGCTTCTACTTCGAACCGAAGCTCTTCATCTTGTCCTAACTTAAACTCTTGAATCGGCTCTCCTACAGCCGCAGCTGCTCCTTCCTCAACCTTTTCTTCATTCATGGTTATTATTGGTTATCCAACAATTAATTTGCAAATTTCAATTTGTACTTTGAAATGGAATAGTTAAAAGCAAAATATAAATGAATTAGGTAAGTCCAGCGAGCGAGCGAAACCTCAAATTTTAACTTCTATTCACAATTGCGAATTACATCCAGAATCTGAAATTTTGAATTTTGTTTTGATTTAATGTTTTTGGTATTTTTTTAAATTAATTATTGGATCCATTAATTTAATCAAGTTGATTGTTGAATTTGGACAAAATTAAAAACAAGCATACCCATTGTTTATTGTTGATATGTTGATTGATTGCGTATTGTGTATTGTTGTTAGTTTTAATTAAAAAACAATTGAATCACTTAATAAATTATTTGTTTTGTTTTGATCATTTTTTGAGCACGTTTAGCTTGCTTTAAAATAACAACACGGGACAAACTGACATACCTTTTGGCGGACTAAAATTATAGATTGGTAGATAGGTTAGGGGAAGTAGAATGCTACGAGAGGGCAGACACGTAGTACACTTAAATACTCGCAAGTCGCAAACGCCCAAGTCTCAAGGAGACTTGAGACATTTTTATTTTATTGACAAAATAAATGCAAAACCAGGAAGATGACAGATGAGACTGGTTCTTTTTAATATTCATAAATCGTGTCCCAGTTTTACGTCACAGAGGGTTCCGGGCATCTATAGTCATTGCTTCTGTAGATTTGTCAAAAAATAAATGTAAATACTTTTATAAAAAGCCGGAGACGTTTTACCTGGAAAACGTCCCGGAAATGAGGGACATATAGATAAGCTTTACCAGCTTTGACATATTTCAAACCAGGATAAGCTAACTTTTCAAATAGTAAATCAGCTTGACTTTTCCTGCAGTCATGCAATACACACAATGGTTACCCTCGGGACAAGGACCATCATGGTCCCTGCAGTCCCTTGGCCCTGAACAATAATCTAAAAAGAAGCTAAAATGCTTTTAGAATATGTAAAAATTTCAAAGATTCTCCAGTAGCCATCAGAGGACAAAAGCTAATAAAATGTTAGGTTGTTAACCTTTACCCTCTCGAGTGTCATGAACTCTCAAAGTAACATACATATGCGTACTACGCTTTAGCAGCGTTGCGAACACATGACCTTTGAACCCCCATGCCCCCATATAGCATATTATCATCATCAAATCATCATCATCCCTTTGTGGACCCTCTCCCCAAAACGCTGAATGTAAATCCAGCATACAGTATATATACACACGCACACACGACCCGCACTACCACTTTCTTTGAAGCTAGTAGAGAAAGCATAGTTGGTATCAGAGGAGAAAGAGAAAAAAGAGAAAGGTCGGCCATATTGATAGAAGCCGTGAGAAGTGCCAGAAGCCGGTAGAAGATGGTCGGCCAATGAATCTCTAGTGTAGAATTTCTTTGGCGCTATTCCTTGCTAAACTGTCAACGAGAACTGTGTACACACTCATTCATTCTACACAAAGAGAAACAGTTCTTCCAGAGTCAGCTCATCTTCACAGTTCATTGTGCGTGCAGTGTGGACGGGATCTTTAAAACCGTGTTCTCTCTCTAAATCTTGGTTCATTAAAAGTAAGTAGTACCGATATCATTTTTTATTAATTAGCAAAAATTTAATAGAGGATTTTTAATCGTTTGTTTTAAGAAATTGCGAATCGCATTTTTGCATCATCATTGTATTTTGTTTTGTGTATTGTTTTGTGTTTTGTATGTTACAGACACAGACACATACAATTTACCATGCAATCAATTTACAATTTATTGCCAACATTGTGATTTGCAATAGATTGCAAAACGCTAAAAAGCCATGCGGTCCAATTATGTAATGCATAATGCCCAAATTCGTAAATTGCACATTCACATTGCACCGCATGCCTTTTTAGCATGAATAAGTGGAATCTAGAGCGTTGTATGTATGTAATGTAGGTAGACGTAGAGTAAGAGATTAAAGTAATATTTATTAATTAAAGCCGGATTTTGCATAATTATTATATGTTGTATGTAAATTGATTAAGATGCATGTCACATATGTGAGTGAGTACAGAGTGTGTGACATTGACATCAATAGGTCAAATCTTGTATAGGAATCATAAATTCAGAATTCAGAATTAGTGGAGTAGGAGAGGATGATACAAGGACGAAGGGAATAGGTGATAGGGAACTGTAGAAATTTTGTATTTTGATTAAAAAGTCGGTGGTGGTGGTTGTTGTGTGTTTTGTGGGGGTTAGCTATAGTATAGTGTAAAGTAAAGGTTGAACAGGTTTTTTTAGAAACTGCGGAGTTCGGAGTCCTACACACAAGGCACAGATTCATTCATTCGGGTTTGGTTTTGGCACTTTTGGGTTTAAACTGTGAACACTCATCCTAGGCAAGTAGGTTTCTAGAGTATTTCTAGGTATTTTTACTCCACTGA
>JAQGAA010001636.1:0-14968 GCA_034696425.1 Isotoma viridis | reverse complement strand
GAATGTTCATAAATGCCTAATGACCTATGACCTTCTATGACTTTGTAACGTTCTGTCGCTATTTAACCCCTGGAGCCCTCAGCAATTCGTAATTGGGTCATCTTCAAGAAAGAAGCTGGCAAAGTCTGTAATTTAATCAAAAAAGAATACGCTTGGAAGACTTTAGGGCATAAAGGTTAGTTTGCATACACTGATGACCTCACTGGTGACCTTTGTACCTCCTTAAAGCCATTAGAAATGGAATATCATCCAGGCAAAGAGTATGTATGAAATTACACATGATTTGTGTACAGCTTTATCAAAGGCTTAGGTAAAGGAATATAATACCCAAAATCTTCAACATCTGCTTCGTCCACTAGTCTTTGATTCTTCACCATACATACCCACACGTACACACGAACGAATCCACCTGCTATCTGATTCTCTGGACGGGAAAGTAAAATTTACTTTCTTTTATCCTGTCCTCCAATTTCCCCGAAATTTATTCCGACCTTTTTTCCCCAATACCAGGAAACCCGGGGTCATGAAGTCACCCGTATGGAAGTCTTCGCTGTTGTCCCATGAAGCGATATTTCTAGCAACGTTAACATTCTTAGCCGGTGGTTTGATTGGGGAGACTGAACAAGGGATCTTTGGAGGTGGAGGGCCTCTTTATGGCCCTGAGGACAAGGTTGTCGTTTTTAATGCGACTACTCTGAAGGGTCATATTTATAAATCCAAAAGGGCTTGGATGGTGGAGTTCTTTTCGAGTTGGTGTGGTCACTGTATTCATTTTGCACCCAAATGGAAGCAGTTTGCTATAGATTTGGCCGGTAAGGGTTTTATTTTAGTTTAAGGCTTTGGGGGAAACTTTTTACTTTTTCGGTCTTCCTGCGAAAGGGGTTTTTCTACATATTTTTTTTAGAATAGAAATGATGTTGTTTTTTTAAATTGTTTACTAGGTTGGCAGAATGTCGTAGGGATATCTGGAATAGATTGTGCTGATGACAATAACGTTGGAATCTGTCGAGAATACGAGATCATGGGGTATCCCACTATCCGCTTCTTTCCGCCTAACGTTCTAGAAAATGAGGTATGTACAAGACAGTAAAAGCATAAATGACCAGTATAGTGTGTAATGACAGATATGCTAATTAAATTCTTTTTGATGTGATTCTCTAATAGACAAAAGTTGTGGATGGCAAGCGTGTAGACAAATTGTACATGGGATTAGCAACACCTAGATCAGAAAATGTAGGTGATATGAAAAAAGACCTTATGGATTTGCTTGTCGTAAATCTCCCTTTCGTGCTTCAGCTTCCAAAGTTGACAGCCAACGTTAACGAAGCTGAACTATGGAGCTACATAAAACAATCAACAAAACCTCCGTTTGAGGAACCTACGTTTGTTCTTGTAATTTTTGAAAAAGAGACTTCGTTCATAGGCAAAGAAGTGACGCTTGACCTTAGCAGGTACACATCAGTACGAACTGTGGTATTTCACAAGAAAAACGCTCTTTATGAGACTTTGGGATTGAGCGGATGGCCTGCTGCAGGATACTTTAAGACAAATAGCAAGGGAGCTATTCTTTTAGGGAGGAATCAAAACCTTTTAAACTTTTTGAAAAGGACTGCCATCGCACTTGCAAATCTGGATCCAGATCTGTACGTCCTGAAATTAAGCCATGAGTACATAAGCATGAGTATAGCTGTGTTTTAAAACTATTGATTTTTTTTAACTATTAAGGCCTGCTACACCACCACCACATGAATTTATTGCTGGTAATGCTGGAGCAATTCCTGAAGAACAGGAAGCAAACAATATTGAAGAACCCAATACTGATGATAAAGGAAATGTGATCAGTATGGAGGATCTAATTCATGCAGTAAGAAATTCTTTAAGGAACGAAGTTGGTCTTTACAAAACAATTGCAGGTGGAAAGTTGCAAACTTTGAAAAACTATCTGCATACTTTGGCTGAATTTTTCCCTGCGGACAGAAGAGAATTGATGTTATTCATCACTAAATTTAGTAACTGGGTGCTACCTTTCGAGCAACTAGATGTAAGCTGGTTTTATTTCGTCAAAATGCTGGCAGTACTTTTCATAAAATTCGTCAACCTCGGTCTGAACAAAAATAAACATCTTAACTTTATTATTTTTTTTAGACTACAACTTTCTCAGACAAGTGGACAGAACTTGAACTTGAGTATCACCCTTGGGATATCAGTTTTAATAAATGGGCAACTTGCAGAGGATCTCAGATGGGTAAGAAGACCTCCATCAATGTTATTGGAAATTTGTTCTAGGCGTTGTACTAATTCGACTATTTAAAAAGGATGGAATCAATACATCTGCACACTAAAGTATCTAATTAGTAATCAATTGCTTTTAGGTCGACGAGGATATACTTGCGGACTTTGGACATTGTTCCACACTTTGACTGTAGTTGCCTACGAAAAGAATCAAAACTTTCCTGTATTAGATGCTATTCATGGTTTCGTCAAAGATTTCTTCGGTTGTCGAGAATGTTCTGATCATTTTACTCAAATGGTTGCTAATGATGGTGCTCTTATGATAACTCCTATCAAGGACCAAGTTTTATGGTTGTGGAAAGCTCATAATAAAGTTAATTTAAGGTAAAGTTATTCTTTCATTTTCACATAAATTTAATATCGAGTTTAGTGTTTAATTTTTGTTTCTTAATTATAGAATCAAAGGGTCCATAACCGAAGACCCTGCATATCCTAAGGTTCAATATCCAACAGAAAAACAATGCCCGACCTGCTACGACAAATTTGGCGAATTCGACGAAGAAAAAGTGCTTGAATTCTTAATTCAGGTTTATTCGAAACCGGAAAGAACACTGCCTCCTACTAGAATAGCGGCAGACCGTCTAGACTCTAATATGTCACAAGGTGGAAGAAAAAATTCTTCAGTAGGTCTATTTAGTGGCAGCGACTACTGGATATTCTGCATTGTGTATATCAGTGTAGCTGTTCTTTTGGTTCTTGGATATGTCCACTTTAGAGTTCGAAGAAGAATAGATTTTTCAATCATATTCTGCCGACGTAGCTTACAAACTGGTAAAAATAATGTTTAGAAGTTACTCAAAACTAGAATTTGACCATCATTAGTGCTCTTCGCCGTATATAGTTTAGATTTTTATTGATTTTGTTACCAAAATTTGCTAAAATGTGGGATAAATTCCCACTTGACATTTTATATATTTTTGAAACTTAAGAAAATAGAAAACGTGTGCCAGACTTGTATTACACACATAAAATTGTGATGTACATCTTTAAGGTGCTACATCATATACAATGCGATCACGAAGTCCAGACAGATATTCTTCTTCAGGGTGGACAAACGTACATTTTTCCGAGTCAGTACGATTTGCCTACTGAAGTTAAAAATGTAAAAATAGGGTACAATGAATTTATGAGACAATGATATTCCTGATTTCAACGACATTAACTATTTAGCGTGTTACAAACAAAACTAAATTAATATTCAATTTAGAATAGAAAGTAGTGGCAGCTTATTTTATTACATACATATTCTAAATTCAAATAAGCTAGATTTTTATGATGACAGTTATAAATTTATGTAACCTGTTCGACAAGATAACTGAAGTACTTATTATATATATTACCTCTGACCTGTACTACGGGACCGAAAAAGTGTCATGTTTAGTTTCTGACTTTAAAAAGCGTGCTATTTAATAATAAGACTGGATTGGATTAGAGTTAAATTTTTCTTGATAAAAATACTGATATGTCTGTTAAAAACGATGAATATAAATATCTAAAAACCTTATTTAGTTCATAAAAAATGTTTTCTTGAAGAACCCTGTGATACTGTGTTCGTTTATAGAATTATTAGGATGATGTATTTAAGCTTAAAAAACCGAGTCAGTTGTTATTCTATTACTTATCTTAGAAAATTGAAGAATACTTATGCATAATTTAATCATATCTTCAAAACTGTAGGGACTTGTTGTTTTATTTAGGTTGTTAATAAAAATGCAATGCTTTTATGTAAAAGAGCAATGCATTTTGCAAAAAAAAATATACGCAAATTCCAAATAAAATTATGAATTTTAATTACTGCAAATAACTAGCATCTTTTTAAATAACTAACATTCAAAATAAACATTTAATACTTTGACCCATCATAAATCAACATAAGGTACGGTATAAGTACACACGTTCATACGTGTTCATTAATTAATAATTACACATTTATATAGTTAGTGTAAATGACTTTAGTACATTGGAAACTACCAATCAGCACTACTCAAATAAATTCAGAAGAGTAAGATATATAAATTGATCTACTAACTTCACTCTCCGTTTAAATCGTCAATCGTCAACGAGTAAAAAAAAAACAAAATATAGAAATATAGTTTGAAATACCTACTCAGAAAATGAATATAAATACAAAGACATTAAACAATTTACAAAAATTACTAAACCCTATAATTTGCGTCCATAATACTTACATTTATTTTTGTAGATTAATAAAATTTGGTAGGTAAAAAAGTGAAAGCACATGAAGAAGCGTCCACACATAGACATAGTGTATGGCATGATAATTTATAATACAAGCACAAAAAGAATATTTTCAACTTGGTTCAATTGAAAAATGGCATGAATTTGTCCTAATTACAAATTAAGACGTAGTGACTTGGTTTCTTTAAAAATAGAAGGCAGTAAATGGCAGAGAATAAGATTTAAACTTTTGTAAATAAGTATGGCAGTTAGTGCCAACCAGCACAAATTAAAATATTTTTAGGCAGATCTTCCAGTAACGGTTTTTGTTACATCTACTCCAGTAACAGATGAAACCAACTGAGGCATACGAAGAACGGTTTCCAAAATTTCAGTGACAAGTTTAGCTGTTCCGATTTCTCCTCCTGTGCTGACTAAAGAAATCTTGTTGACTTGTGTCAGTGGGGCTGCCACTTCGGCTGCAATCTGTTTTAAAGAATTAATTAAATTGAAAGTAATATTCTTTTAAACCGTTATTTCATTGAGAATATTTTTAAGTCAAAGAACCTTTGGTAAAGCCTCCACAAGCATTTCAACAATGGCAGCTTCCTTATACTGTTTGTATGCTTCAGCTTTTCTTTGTAGCTGTTCAGCTTCAGCCATTCCTCTGGCTTCGAAAGCAAAAGCCTCAGCTTCACCTTTAATACGGATTGACTCTGCTTCTGCTTCCGCTTCTAAAATGACTCGATTTCTATGCGCTTCTGCGATCTTTTCCATTCTAAAGATCAGAAAGTAATTTTAGAATCTTATTCTATTTATGTTTCTATTATTTTATTGGTCATTATGTAGTTTGGTAGCTAACCTGTATTTCTCCGCCTCAGCTGGTCGCCGAATGGTTGCATCCAACTCTTTTTGACGACGCTGAATCTCCTGCTCTTGGATGGAAATTTCTTGCTGTCGCTCAACAACCTTAATCTGCATTTTCTCTTCAACAATTCTTTGCTTTGTTTTGGCTGCTTGGAGGGCATAAGCCAACTCTGCTTCGGCTTTCTATGTTAACAATGCAATCATTTAATACTTACAATCAATTAAAATAAATTGCAACCATTTGGCTTGTCGGCTTGTGTAATATTCGACTCTTCACTCAAGTGAAGTACCTTAGTGTTAACTTCCAAATCATAAGCAGCCTTCTTCAACTCAAAATCTCGTTTTGCTTTAGCAATCTCGGTGTCGTTCACGTACTTCGCAGCCATTCTAAAACACAATCGGAATAATCATTTAGCATTAATTTATAATTAAATGCATGCTTTGCAAGTACTGTAATTGTAAAAGCCTTAAATAAATTATAATAGCATACCGCTCCTCTTCAGCCAGTGCCTCTTTAATAGTTGCATCTCTTTGGGCTTCAGCTTCTCCAATCCGAGCATCTCTTTTTACTTCAGCAGTACGAGCCATACCCAAAGCTTGCAAATAACCCTATGTCACGCAAACCAAAAGTTAAAATTAATAAATTCTCATGGATGTAATTAACTTGCTTTAGTTAACCACAAATCTATGCATGCATAATTGGTACTCATTGAGTCTTACTTGGTCATCCCGAATGTCTCTTAAAGTGTATGAAATGACTGTAATTCCCATATTCATCAAATCAGCAGAGGCAACTTCGTAAACGTTTTTGCTGAACTTTTTACGGTCTTTGTAGATCTCCTGGAATTGAAATATTGAAAAGTAAGAGTAAATTGTAAAAAACCAATACCGGCAAAGCCTAAAATATTTTTAAATTCTAACCTCGACAGTCATGGAACCCATAATAGCCCTTTGATGCCCTTCCAAAGTTTCAAGAGCAACCTTTTCGATCTCCCTGATGCTCTGCTTTCCAAGAAATTGTTCACAAGCACTTAATAACATTTCTTCATTCTGCCCTTGGATTTTAACCTGGGCTATCCCAGTCACTGTTATGGGAACTCCTTGACTTGTGTACACTTTTTGAGACTCGATCTGTAAAGTCATCGTTTTCAGAGGCAATCTAAAAACAAATTAACAAAATCCAACATGATCTTTGATATGAAAGTGGATCTTGAATTGTGGGGGTGCTAAATATTCAAATAACATTTAAAATTCCAGCTTACTCTTGGACTTGTTGAATGAATGGCCAGACAAAGGTTCGCCCTCCAGGGACCAAAAGAGGCTTGGAGTAACAGCATCCTAAAAAGAATTAAGATATATATAAAAAAAACTTACACAATGCTACAAAAAAAACATTTATTTCATTAGTTCCGTTTCAGTTACGCAACGCATTATATTTTATTTATTTCTGCTTCAAAAGCATACCTGAAATAACTAGGGCTTGGTTAGGCCCACAAGTAACAAAACCCCACACCATTTTATTTTAATTTCCTTTGAAATTCAATCAAGTCCGTCCGAACCACAGTGACCGACTGCCTCGTTTTCGTCAGCTGCTCGCTTCGTCCGTTCGTCGCAACAAATGATCGGTGCTCCGGAGTCTGCAATTAAAATGAGCTTTTGTTATAAATCAGCGATCAGCCAGCATCATATTATCCTAAATTCTACACACCCTACAATGATATTTGATGACTATCAGCTATTAATCAGTAGTTACATTAATAACTAGAACCAACAATTTAATTAAATAAAATCAACTTTCGATAACCTCTTATCGTGTATTGTGTATTGAATTGGTCTGCTAAATAGTGTTTTAACGCAATTTGCAATTGTGAATTGCACTAATCGCTTTACATACTATCAAGTTGATAGTAGTAATACTAACTACCAAACAAAGTATACAAACAACAAACTAATTAGCATAATACTCATCTAAAATTAAAATCCATTTGCATGCATTTTAAGATTTTAAATAAATAATTAAACCCGAACGAGATGTGTTACACGCGTTATGTGTCATGTATCAAGTATTAAATCAGAATTCACAATTCAATTAATGGATTTGCTTGGAAAAACAAACAACATCATCAAACATTCTATACGATCAACAATAAATATTTGCAATTGTTGAAATTGTATTCAGCCAGCAGCCCACAGCCAAAAATTACAAGCTAGGTTGAGAATTGTAAAAGTTGTATCAATCCCAGAGAAAGTAATCAGTCATTTGTATATTTAAATACAAAAACAACAAATACAGATAAGAAGATAAAAGATGAATAATAAATACAAAATAGAAGATAACTTACCTCTCCTTACGTAATCGAACCCAAACAAACTCGTCTCTACTCCCTTTAACTACAGTTCTTCCTTTCCACTGACTTGGACTGATGAGGTTTTTTAGGTGAATGAATAACATGCAATCATGCAAATATACAAAAGACCCGATATGCGATATACCAATGATGGAATGAATATGATATAAATGAACCTCAACTTTTACTCATCAACTCAATACACAATAAAAAAAAGAGTACATCACAGTGTCAAACTACACACAGTATAGTGTATCGACGCAGAGCATTATAATGTAGATACAATTTTGTATACCCACATTGAAATGTGGGTATACAAAATACAAAATTATAATGGCTTCCTATAAAAAGGCAGGTTGGACTCTTGGACTGGAACATGAGAAAGTTGAGAACCTAAAAAACCCCCTACAATGCAATAATCCTAAAATGCTTGAGCTTTTGTTTTCAGTCTATTCTATAGTCAATACTATACGGTCCATACACTAAAAATGGTAATTTAGTAATGTCTATAGTCTATGCGCGATAGGTGATAATAATAAAGTTTTTTTCATTTTTTTTACTTCCTCTGAAATTATGAATAATGAATACCAAGAAAAAAGCTCACATCTCAAGCCTGACAATTTTTCGACTTGGGGGCTTTTTTTAATGTGTAAGATTAGCGTTCTAGTTAAGTAAGCTTTAGTAGTTAGTCCATCATCGTCAGTCCATTCCAAATCCATACCGAAAAAAAGTATCTCGCTTTCGCTACATTAAAAATCAATGCAAACTGTAGTATGATGCTTCTGGACTCAACTCAAGCCATGATATGATATGCTATGCTATAATATTTCGTTGTGCTAGAAAGATAATTACTATCGAAATAGTTCACCAGTTGCATGACATAAAAAAGCTATTAAATGTTTACGCATCTCATTAGTTATGTGAAATTGGAGATAAACTGTATGTACCTAAAACCATATTGCAGCAGAAACTTTCTAAACAAAACCACATCCGATACCTATTAGGCTTCATTCAACCCAACCCAGACACAGACACGTCTGAAAAACATACGTGTGTACTAATAGCGCTTGTATGAATATTTGAAGATTTATATGACACGTATGGAAGTAGGTTGTGTTTATTCTAGGGGTAGATTTATTTTAATAAGCTCGAAGCTTATTCTCTTACAAATATTTAAACATTATTCTTAAAATTGTATTTAGATTAGAGTAAAAAAATTGACAACAAAATCTACATGGCCTAAGTGCCTAAGCTTGAAAACGTCTGAACTTAAATTCATTATTTTTTTAACATTTCAGCTAACGCTTCCGTACATGTTTCTTAAAAAATATACTACAATTAACAACATTGACTTGAGATTGTAATTCGACAATAAATAAACATTTATCGAAGTTAAAAATTAATTGTATTAACGGGTGATTAAAGCAGCGTATTTTAACTTTTAAAAAACAGTAAAAACACGAGACTAATTAATTATAAAATGTTGTTGAGTCACATTCTTTTAAAAGTACCTAGAGGAAATTATTACATATCTTCAGCATCTTCCTCCTCATGTGCTGCAGCGTTCATGCTTTGTTGTAATAAAGATAATAGCTCTACGCATCGGCTTTCAATCTGAAATGAAAAATTTAAGCATTTTATTTAAACACTAATAATTACTATATTTTAATAAAATATATCTAGACTTGGGATTCAAATAAATATCAACCCACCTCAGTAATGTCCCTCTGTTTCAGTTGAGATGCCAATTTACGAAAAGCGTCTTCGAATTTTCCTTCAGACTGAACAGTAGCTAAAATAACTCTATCTTCTTCTATTGTCCAAGGTTTATTCAGACTTGCTTTTGTTTCACTTCCTCTTTCTTCAGTAACACTTTTACTCGTACTAGCAACCGATGTGTCCTTGGACAATTTCATATTATTATCTTGCCCTTTGTTCGTGTTCACTTCCTCTTCATCAACAATTTCTCCTTCTTCCACTTCCTTTTTTTCTGTAGCTAATACTGGCTTAACTGAGGGGACTGTTTCTAACTTGGCTTTCTTTGGATCACTTTCATCCTTAAGTTTTGAACTACTTGAAGAACTTGGAGTATGAGTAGTATGGGTACAGTCTTTGAGTTTGCTTGTAGAAGGTTCAGGAACACAATTTATGCAGGAATTTCCGCTGATAATTTTCCGAGCTGCTGTTGGGGATGTTAACTCTACATTGACAGGTCGTACAACTCTCCCATTATGGACAAATACTTTCCCATCCTGAAACTCCACAATAAAACATTAAGATCAAACTGATGTTTATTGTATGAAATTAATTAACTTTTAAATACAAGTCAAAAGACCTAAGTCCATGAAAGCCTTTTGGGTACAAGCTATTTCTCAAATACCTTTATGCAACACTTGTTACAATGTTTGACTCTAGAAGTGTAGGAATGAGTTGCATTTTCGTGACAATGGCATGGACAACTATTTGTGGCTGGAATGGTTTTTTCTTCTGGCAGTTTGACTAGTTCTGTGTCTACATTCTGTTGAGGTTCATCAGCTTCTAGGTCTATTTCCTCAAAATCCTCTGGATCACTAAAACCGATAATTCAATTGTTTTATAATCATTATTTCTGTTAAGCTAAATAATTGATTTAAGTGTTTTTAACTTACATGGATTGGGGACGATACACAGAAGGAAATAATGCTTTAAATGCATCCAACATCACCGGATTTCCTTGAAAGAAAGGAGCAAGACCTTCTGCTACATCCCTCTCGGATAAATCTGGCTCTTCTTTCAATACTTTGAACTTGTGGAGTATTTTGGTCTTAAGTTGAGGACTCTTTTCGGTAAATTTCTGCAATAAATGAGTATTGTTAATAGTTAATACCCTTGCTGCATGTGTACCTAGGGCTGGTCGAGCTTACCTCTAATAAACGAATGAAATTGAGCTGTGCTTGCAACTCTTGGCAATCCTCAAATTTCGAATCATAACTAGGTGGCATGGACTCGTCCAAGTCCTCTGATTCAACAAAAGTTGAAAATTCTCTAATAAGCTCTGGATAGTCTTTAAGCAAATTTTGAATTTTCAACAAAAGCTCTGGCTGAGACTCATTATTTTCTCCAGCATCTGCTAATAACTTCAGAAACTCGTTATGAAGTCCTGGATGGGTTTTCTCTGTCGATGATTGAACTTTAGACAAAAACGCATGCATAAAAGCATCGCAAACTTCGATATCTCTTTGTTTGTCTTCTTCTAGCATTTTCTCAATTGGAACTGATTTAGATGACCTTTTCTTTGGTGCAGTTGACGCCATTCCTGGACTTCGTTTATGAGGAGATCTACCAGCAGGATGCTTTGGTATTCGTTGATTACGCGATTTTAAATGTCTTGCTTGTTTCTTTGACATCTTTCCTTTGATAGAATGACCTCCAGATGTGTCAGGCTCATCTTCAGTGACTTCCGT
Organism: Isotoma viridis; assembly: GCA_034696425.1. NCBI lineage: Eukaryota > Metazoa > Arthropoda > Collembola > Entomobryomorpha > Isotomidae > Isotoma > Isotoma viridis. The sequence continues at coordinate 3,840 of JAQGAA010001636.1, read as the reverse complement.
ATCTTCTTCCTTATCCTTTTCTGCATTTTCTGAAATCTCTGTTGGACACGTGTTTTTTCTAGGACGTCTTTTATTATTTTCATCTTCATCCCCTTTATCTCCACTTCCACTACCACTACTGCCTTGGTCACTGCGCGTAGGAGCAGTTCCACCACCAACTGTTGATGTGGATTCTTGCTGGTTTCCATAATTTTCAGACCTTTGTCCACTTTTACCATCTCCAGAGTTTTCCTTGTCACCTTGAGTATCATTGGAGCTCTGTTTAGTACCACCCGATTTACTAACATTTGTGACATTTATCGGAGTACTTATTTCATAATATACTACGTTGTTTTCATCTACATTATAATATTGTGGCAGTATAACGATTTCTGTAATTGAACTTGGTAAAGGAGATCCGGTATTCAAGTTATCTTCATATTCTGTTAAGTTAACGTCGTCCTCTTCAACTTCTAAGTCTTGTTGATGATTTTCATTGTCCGAGGAACTACTACTACTACTAGAGCTGGAGGGGCCATCGTGTGTACTAGGGTAATCCTTTTTCGCAGAGCCAAGAACGTAATTTCCTACAGTCCTAGCACTGTGGTGTATTCTAACAGGTGAACCAGTGGAGGATTTAGCTTGGGGGTCTTGAATATGTTCCATGATTGCTCTTTTCAAAGGAGTTCCAAGAGATTCAAGACATACCACGTCATTTTGAATGTCAACACCACTTATGCTAAAAGGTTTTCCAACTGGTGTTAAATCAACCATGGAATTATCTTCATTTCCACTCGGACTTGTTTGCTGGCCATTTTCTGTTTCAAATTTATATAAAGGAACAGGTTGGTAATATTTTCTTGTTGTATTTGCTTCTGTTTCTGTCCCTTTTGGAGAATTATTGCAGCCAGGTGCAGTCAGAGCATATTTAGGGATAAACATATACGCTCCTGGATCTCCATTACTATTGAGGATTGGAAAAGCAGCTAAGTCAGGATTCTCTTCTATCTTCTGTTGAGCCATACCCGTTCCAGCTGGAAATGTTGAAGTGACGATAACTTGGTTTTCAGGACTGGACTGATCATTTTTTTTAGATTTTTTCTTTCTTGGCTTCAGCTTACGCTGCTTTTTAACTGCTTCACGGTGTGGCTTCCAGGCAGATGCAGGTTTAAGAAGCATTGATAAAAGTCTAATCCAAAGGTTAGGAGTTCTTTCATGAGGTTGCGACATTATTGAACGAGCATATGATCGATTCCATTTAGGAGGTGGCGGAGCCGCTGGTGGTAATTTTTCATGTAAGAAGTAACTCTTTGTTATGGTTTTAGTATTTGATGCTTTCTTGAGATTTTTATAACGATTAAAAACAGCTGAGGGTGTGCGAGTGACTAGAAGTGTCTCGGATATTAGCTTGCATTTAGTTACACTATTAAACTTGGCATCTCTTAGATCCTCTAGTCCATAAACAAGAAGAATGTCTTCAGAAGGAACGAAATGTAGCGGTGCTGTAGAATTTTGGGTGTAATACTGTGGTAGTAAATCAGGGTATACGAATGCTCGACTTTCTCCAATTACTTGAACCACATCGCGAGGAAATGGCTCTGATACAACAGGGGAAGAACCACTCTGATAACCTTCCTCGTTTCGATGATCATTCATGTATTTTTCTTCCAAGATTTTTTTGGTTTTGAGAGGAGACTTTGGCTTTGGTGGGGATTTCACTGGCCAAGAGTTAACTAACTGCCACGCTGGTTCAAGGTTCACTACCAAAAAGTTAGACTTCGGTCCGTTTAGTCTGGACAAATTTTTAATTTCATTAATCATCCGTTTGGAATTATACGCAATGTTTTTGAAGAATGGATCATCTCGAGAAGCAGTCAAAACATAAGATTGAGACATTAGTTGGATATGTTGTATCATTTGATACTTAAGAGCTTCCAGTGTTTCTTTGGAAAACCAATTGAGATCTGATTCTGGTTCTGGTTGTGGCAAAGATATAATTGATACTGTTGGTGGCACTGATTCAACAGATATTGTTTGTGGTATTAGCCCTGACGGTGGATCAGGTAATGATTCATTTACTGCAGTAGGAGGCGGAAGCTGTTGACCCTGCTCTACAACAATACTGACCGGATTGGCTGGTTTAACAGGTGTAGTTTGTGGACAAGGATGTGCAGGGACTTGAAATGTTTGTGCCACATTCGAAACTGTAGTATTAGTTTCAGCTAAGGATATCATTGCTTCTGCAACAGTTCTCGCCATGTCATCAAAATGAATTTCCGACGGTCCTTTTTTCCCTACTTCAACTTCACTGTTTCCAGCGCTTGGCACACTTAATGTCACTGTGGTTTCAGTACCCTGTAGACAAACAATAACACAACCGATTTTTAAAACTTTAAATTAAGTATTTGCATTATACTGTGTGTATAATACTAACCATAATATAAGTAAATTAACTTACATCTTTAATCTCCTCGATCCGAACAGTAGAAGTCTGAGGAGGACTTTGAGTAAAATTCTGAACATTAGTCATAGGCATATGATTTGACAACTGAGAAATACAAAAGAAAGAAAAATCATCTTGATCTAATTCATCCCCACTAGTGAAATGACTTTCTTCCAATAATTCTTCCACCAAGCCATTCAACTCTTTCTTTGAAACTTTAACAGCCCTATCCATTCTCAACTCCTCTTTGTCATGCTCTTCTTCATCTTCCATAACATTATACTCAGGGTCAGCTTCGTCATCATCCCCAGCCTCGTTATTCTGACTCGGACGAAGAAAATCATTCACAAATTTCAAATAATCTTCATCCATATCCGCATTCCAGTCATACATACCAGGTGTAATATCCGGAGGAATAAGTTGCCTTTCCAAGTCTTCTAACGTTGTATCATTCAAAGGGAGTTTTGAACGTGTTCGACGTCCAATAGCATTGTCATCATTGTCTTTATCTATCCTCCGCTTACATTTAGGTTTTACAGGGGGAGGAGTCTTAAACAAAAACAGGTTATCCATTGTATCCCGTTTACAATTAGAAGCACTGTCATTCCCCCCACCACGTTGAGTAACGTCACACGATCTCCTTCGACGGGAAGCAGTACCACCACCACCAGCAGTTACACGAGGAGAACCAGCATCATTAGCATCACTAGTATGTGAAATCACGCTGCTGTTCTCATCATCTGAATGTAACTCAAGAATATCAACTGGTTCACTAGGCTCTTCAGAAGGGAAATATTCGTCATCGCCACTACATTCTTCAGGAAGTTCTTCATGGATTAACACATGAGTTTCACTAATTTCTTTATTCTTAGATTTCTTAGAAGATGAAGCTGCTAAAGGCCATAAAGGCGTAGTGGACTGCTTATCTCCTAAGAGTAACTTTGTTCTTCCTCGAGTTAACTTTGGTTCAAAATAGGTTTCATCGTCCGAGCTATTATCCCCATCTTCTTTATTTCCTTTCTTTTTCCCTGTAGACATTATCATCTTCTGAACCATGTTGTTTGTTATCACATGGCGAATAATACTTTTGACATTTGTCGCAGTTAGATTATTCTTTATAGCTTTTTCCTCAAGAAACTTGTCTATTTCTGCGTCCAACGCTACACTTTCCTCAACTGGAACGTTTGTAACTTTTCCTGCTCTTCTGTTTCTTTCTGATTTAGTTCTTCTACGTTGACTCATTCTGGGTCGTTTGGCTTTGGATGGTGAGTCTGTACAAAATACAAAATACACAATCAATGCACAATCAACAATACACAATACTGACAAACAATACACATAAAAACTCCAAATGTGAAATGAATTACAAAACAAAAATACTCTGAACATTCTTCACTTACGTGATTCCATTGCGACCA
>JAQGAA010001635.1:0-14975 GCA_034696425.1 Isotoma viridis | reverse complement strand
ATCTGAAATCAGATTTCAAAAAAGTTGATCCGTTCGAAAGTTAGAGCACCAACGGACGGACAGACAGACAGACAGACGCGAGCAATCTCATAATGGGTTTCACCCATAATAAATCCTAATTTACCTCTGCCAAGAATGAAATTCCCTGCCCAATTGGTACATTCATTCAATAAGTTAATATAAATTTCTCATTAGCCTTCCTAATGTTAAAATTACAACTTGTATTTCAACAAATTATCTAACAAATTCAAAATGTAATTTAAATGAAATTCGATAAGCAACTTCTCAATGCATTTTTTATTTGTAAACGATCCGAAACAAATAACATGTATTGTATATCATTATAGAAGTTAATCTGACACATCAATTTTTAATTCCGATTATTACCATGTTTCTCGATTTAGAAGGGAAGTTATATTGTTAACCATCCAAAAAGGGTGGGACTGTATTCTGGCTTTTCCGGAATCCGGAATACATTCTGTGGGAACCTACTACTCCTTAGGTTTCAAGCAACATTTCAGAATACACACACGACACACGTATAGTTCGAGTTTTACAAAATGTTACCATTTTAGTACATGACTTTTTCTCAATATTTTCTACTAAATCAATGTCATTATTGGGACTCTTGTATTTCATGGGTTAAGGTTATTATAAATATCACCAATTTGCAAACCATTTTTAATATGAAAAATGTCATTTTAAGTTGCGAAAAAATAATGACTGAAAAATATTTGAAAAGTAATGACACGGCTACTCGTTTTCAGTTCTTCAGTTCAGAAAATGTTCATACAGAACAATTATAAAGAAATCTTGTCATTTCCACTTTTAGTTCAAAATGGGTTTAATTTTTCTATCTTGATATTTCATGCACAATCTTTAATACTTAATTAAAATAAATTTTCAGAGGCATTCGATTTTATATTTTGTCGAAGTATTTGCAATATTCCAATAATATAATGACAGGATGAGATTCCTAATTAATATTAAGTCAGGGCTGTGGTCAGAATTTAATTACTTCTGATACTCTTTTACAGAATTTATTTCTTTTGTAATACAAAAGATCATTTTCAAATGCGAAGTTATTATCATTACGTAATTTGTCATGATAAAAAAGTATAAATAAATTCATATAATTATTTCGTCATCATAAAATTGATTGCCAAATTGCCATTTCAATTTCAAAGTCCTAAAAAACTAGAAAGAAATAGAAGAGTCTTTTAGAAAAAGTAGAAAGTAGAACTTGCTTTTACTTAGGCTAGTTAGTGCCATCACTGCCATCTGATCTGACCTGACCTAACCTGCCCCATTTGCCATTTGACCTATATGAGCCGTCGCCAAGTGTACGTGGCGAGTGGAACAGAACAGCGTGAGGGAGTGCACCACTAATGCGCATAATAATCGCTATAGTGTACTTTGTCATTCATGATAAGTCAATGGAAATGTTTTCTCGAAATTACGAAGAATCTTCAATATAGCAGGAATTGGTATTGCCCTATTGCCAGAAATTTCTGAAGGAGAAGGACTAGACTAAAACCGATCTTGATTTGAGGCTTGAGGAGTGAAGAAAGAGCACGACACCTACACACGACCTTTCAGCCTTTCGCCTAGCCATAGTCTTTCAAGTAATTAATACCCGTCGTCGTGTTCTCGTGTCATAGCCATGCCCATAGCTGTCAACATTGAGTGCCTCACTGCACTTTCACTGTCTTTTTTCATCATGGCCTCGGCATTACTGCATGCTTCTTTATTTTTGTAAAACTTGTAATTGTGAATTGTGTTTGTGACAGATTAAAGTATTAGAGAGTCAGAGTGTGTCAGAGAGACCATTTACAAAAAGACATAAGAAGTTGACCTCAATGATCAGTGTAAAAAAAGACATTAGACATCACATTACACAATAGATATTGGCAAAACTTGACGTGAAGGTTTAGAAAGCAATACGCAGAAACGTAAAGGTAAAGTACTTATCACTTACTTATGACTTAAACTTACCTAACTAATCACTAATTAGCCTAGTAAGTTCAGTTAAACACTGCAGGTTGCCGAGGTGCTTTCACTTCGAGGCCGCAGGGCTCAAAGTAAAAGCACCTTGATGTGGGCCTTGTAAAAATGATGGGTCGGGTTTTGTATTTGTAATTTGTAGCAAACCAAGTAAGCCTGAACGAGAGATATTATGGCCGAGCCAAACAAATTAGAATCTGAGAAGGACATGGATTCAGATAATTCAGAACCCTTAACTCAACCCATTGAAGAAGGCGTTACTGACACCAAGGACGACTTAAAGGCAACTTCGAATATGGACCTCACATTGAATGAGGAAAATGCTAGGAATGCCTGTATTAAGGTAGGGATAATCAATTCGGACAGCAATCAGTCTAAAACCATTGAATCAGGAGAGTGGGCTACTACGAACAAGGACATAAATATGCAAACCAAAGCTGAAACAGGAACAACGCTCACGCTTGGCGAGAATAAAACATCTGAGCAGGTTGTCGGAAAGGCCTTAGAAAATCTAAATGCGAATGGTATTAACAATCATTTTAGGAATTTCATTGATGTCCTTTATATTTTTGAGGAAATTCTGACAAGCAAAATGATGAAATTCTTTTCTATCTCATAGACGATTGTCCCTTGAAGACGTACAAAAGCACTAATGCTACTAATGCATCGGGATTTCACGGAAGCTATAATCCTCAAAGAAAGGGAATGAAAGATAACTTCACCGAAGAGCAGACAAATTCGAATGCACACGACAATCAAGAGCCAGCACCAGCAGATAAGACGAAGGAAAAGGTAGCATTGCCAATTCCGCCGACTGCGACTAAAAATGTACAAAACAATGAAAAGAGCGATTCAAACCACGAGAACGTAGACTTAAACGATTCGATAGCATTTCTTGAGAAGAAACTGGCTTATTTAGGAGTAAAGTTTATAGCTAAGGAAAAAGAAGCCAATGCTATTTTGAAGTTGATGAAATTAGTTGAAGTAGAACTTATTCAGGTAAAGCGGCAAAAAGATCTTAAAGAAATTGTCCAGAATTATAATGGATATCAAGGCAACGATTATACTAAAAATGAGCCAGAGATAGTGAAAAAACTGGTGTATAAAAGCATTTCATTTAAGGATCCTTACGTTCCAGTTAGCTTGGAAAAGATGACGAATGAGTTTTCGGAAATGCTGGAAAGTGACAAAAAAAATCGAGAAGAGTTTAATAGAATGTTTGAAACTAGAGATAGTACTGAATCGAAGGTAACAGTAGTACCAAGGTCAAACGCGAAGGCAAGTACAGAAACCGTACTGAATAATGATACCGCTATGCACAATTTAATTGGACAAGCATTAGAGATGAACCCGTTTTCGAATAATGTGGACATATCAGAACCTCATGCAGATATCCTTCAGTCATTGGAGCGCATTGGAACTCGGGCAATCAAAAAGAAAAAGGCTGGACATCAAACCAGGTTGTTGTAATTACCGTAATCTGCGTTGTAATTTTTGGATATAATTTTTTTCGTTGTACGGAATGAAAATGTAAGCAAATATATTAACGTATCCTTTTTTGGCCCTAGTTCCGACATTCGACAAGAAAGAAGTGTTATTCCTTCAACGTCAACTGGTGTGGCAGGTGCTCGTAAAATACATAAAATACCAAAATTTGGCCCTACAATTAATTATACGGATATTTTGGCAGGATTAGGAAAACAGTTTAAAACTAATTCCAAGAAGGTTATTGCTAAAAACTCACAGCAATCACCATTAGAAAACTGGGAAAGATCTCAGCCTCAACAGCATTCTCACAAGAATCCATTCTATGCGACTATTGTGGAACAGATTAATAGCGCACTTAGTGGCGGACTTATGTTGCCAGCAGTATTGACATCAGAGACCAAAAATACTCCTGTAAAAAGGCTGAAAACGGATCCAAATATTAGTCAACCAAAAGCCTGTAAAATCGCCAAGAGAGTACAGTTGACGGAGACTGCAACCCACTTGACTCCTGGCAAACCAAAAATCTACTATGGTAAAATCGGGCAAAAAGCAGTACAAAATGACAGAAGCGGTCAGGTTCGTTAAACTGTTTCGGATTTAAGTATTATTGTATTGAACTAAATATAAAACATGAATAGCAGGTAAAAAATGCGTTTTATTTCATTATTATTAGGATTTTAGGATTTGTCAAGCTTGTGGGAAATCTGCGATGTACGTATGCTCCTCGTGTCAAAACCAGTGGTACTGTTCCACAGATTGTCAGGTTTGTTAATTTAAATTATGTCTCCACCTTTTTCTCTTTACATCTCATGTATTTTTGAAACATCTTTTTATAATTTAAATATTTGAAATGGATTTCAATGTTTTCACCCAGATGGCTGCTTGGACAACGCATCAGGCAGATTGTGTGGCACCGTAATGCAGACGGGTATTGGGCATCCGATTTCTAAGTTTCTGGAAGGACTATGGCTTAGATTTTGAAGAAATTACACGAGGTCCAACCATTAAAAAACAAAGAAAATGGAAATCTCACTGTCTCGCCAGTTGCATACATAAAATTTAATAATGTGATTTGTACCTTTATTAAAATTCCATGAAGTGACAATCAGTGATAGCGATAGCCTCATCACTCACAAGTATAAGTTGTAAGTTTTGAATTTATAATATATTTACTCTACTATAATATTATCTATATTTACAACAGTAGTTATAAGTTAGTTTGATAGAAAACGTTTTCTTATTAATTTCATTCCGGAATCGTACTTCACAATTAATTTAGATGTCGATTCGTATAAGCACTTCTTTTGTTAAAAACACTAGTTAAATCTATGTTCCGAGTAATAATAATATTGATTAGATAAACACTCTTTCATTCAAACAAATATCATTTCACTCGTTCATTTAGCTACCTAATCACTTACTTTACATTTGCACATTTTGATTGACTATTAATTTACCCATGGCTGACCTTGTTTTGATTGAGAAATTGAGATCACTCCCTTTATGACAAGTTTTCTGATACCTTAATGATTTTAAGGATACTTACAATTTATTATTTTGTTGCGAAAAACTGAACAATTATCATAATTTCTATGGATAGGACATAGGAGTAGTTTCTTTTATTTATAGCCGTTGACGTTCCTCCAAAATTATTTTGAAGATCTCATTAATTGAGTATTAGTATTGGAGAAAAAGTCTGTCATCCTTCTAAGATAAATAGAACGTTTTAGTTACAAATACAATATGTGCTCACAGAATTCAACACAAATGTTGTAAAAACTCGATCGACAAATAATGACAATAATGAGCCAACTTATGACTTATATAAATTAGGATACGAATACTCTGAAATAATCATGAACCCTCTGTCGACAAACAGGGCAGTTTCCATTTAATCTGCGAGAACAAATCTCACAAGTGCAAAAATGTCGACAGTTTAAAAGAACAACGTTACGTGGTCGCTCTTGACAAACGATACATATCTGACCTTCTGGGGATAGCGAACTTTCGTTTTGAGTGTGTAAACTATCACAGGATGACCCATCATCTACAGGGCCCAAGTCCCTTGGGTACGTAATATCATACCAGGATTTCAAACGCTTCACAGCGTCGTAGAGTAAAAAAGCTCCTCCACAAGTGAATAAAAAAATTAGTGCTGAGCCAACTGCAACCCTGAGGGAGTAGTCTTCAACAATTTCTGTGTAAAAATTAAACTATGTTTAGTTTCAGCTGATTGCTGATGTTAGAACTAAGCTCTAATGTAACTATTTTTATAAAGTACTAAAAGTACTATGAAATACCTTCAAAAGGCCTCGTGGTTAACATATAAAGCGCATTTGGAACGGATGGAGCAGTAAGCGTAAACTGTCCATCTCCCGACTTGGTAACTCGACCCAAAGCTGTAACAACTTCATTAACCGGAAGTAACTGCTCAGTTTTCTGAATTCCGCTTACAGCCGCAAATCCAAAGATATAATCGAAAAATTCTGATACTCGAGATTCTTTTCGCTCGCTTTTCTCGAAATAGGTAGGAAAGGTCTGTAACAATTCAGTTGTATCGGGAAGGCTTACTTCTTTAATTACTAAAACGGAAGAATCTGTAGGTGTGCTTCCACGACTGGGAAAGTTATTAGGGGGTTCAATAGTCTCCTTTCCAGATGGGAAGTTGATAGAAATAGGGCACTCGGATACAGGTGCAAGGCAAAATGGCCGAAATTCAATGGTCTCATATCCTTTTCCTGTAAATGTATATCTGAAAAATAAATAGAATAATCATAAGGTTAAAGGTCACTTGTAAAATATTGCATAATATGGTGAAAGCGAGGGATAATGTTTTTATTCGTATTATCTTATCTCTTACTAATGACGTTATTACATACCTGGAACCATTCCAAGAATACTTGGATCTAATTTCTTGATGTTCCGTTTTCCGAATAACACTGGCGACCCCATTTCTAGACGGAGGGATAAACCCATGTCCATCAATGCCCTGTACTTTACCACGAACAGCGGCATAAGGAAGCGTATCAGTTTCTGAATTTTTAGCTGCGACTACCAACTCATTTCCAGCAGAAAGAGACGGCGCTTCCTGTTATTGAATAAAGTCAAAAGTATTCGTATTTCGAAACAACAAATAACTAAATATGGTCAACATGACAAGATACAAAGGTCACTTTAACTTACCCTTAAAACCTTCAGGATTGTTTCAGCTGACTGACAAGTTTTATAAATTCCATAGACGATATAAGCATTGAGACCAGCTACAGCAAACTCAATCACTGCAACATACAAATCCTCAGGAATAGATTCTAGCAGCCTTATAGCTGCCATAATTGTTTCAAGGGTGAAGGGTTTAATAAGCTCGTATCGTTTGTGGAGAAAAGGAAAAAAAATTAACTACATGATTCTTATTTAGTCATGTAAATTAAATCAAGAAAAACTAAATTAAAAAAAACAACACAATTAACAAAAATACCAAAACAAAAACACCTACTTTGGCCTACATCTGGAGTTTGCTTTGATTCTACCTCATTCTTCTTCCCCATAGAAGAGTAGTCTGGGTTTAATTGGATGCATAGAAATAAAGTTAATGATTGGATGCTTGAATGCTTGCATTTGCATACGTTCATTATAACGCTTCTGACTGAACTTGGTCTGCGGAAAGTAGGATAGGACATTTAGATAATTATTGCTGGTTATAATGGTCTTTGTTAAATAATCATGCAATATTCATTACCAAAAAGTAGTTTACTAATAAAGTATTAAGTCAAAGGTGGAAATACAGTGAATTTCAACTTCCATGTTCACCCAAGCCATCATTTTGAATGAATTTTAAAAATGATACATTGAAAATGATAAAATGGTAGATTTGTTAGATTTTTTATCGTAAAAGTTAAAAGTTAAATTTTTTAAATTTTACAATTACAATTAAGACTTGGTTGGAAAATAAGTCGTTGTTTCACTAAATTAACAACTTTTTTTTAATCTAACCATGAATTCTTGTGAAATCGGAAATGCTCCCGGTTTTCTGTCTCTGGCCCTGTCCTAAAAAAATGTCCTAAAAATGTCTAGGTTTTTAGGCTTTTAAAGGAAAACTTTAAGATCAAATTGCATTTTTGAAAAATATTCGAAAATCAAGAAAGATTGGAATTACTCACCTTGGTCTTGGCTTTGGTATCCTGATTTTGAAAGCACTAATTATTCTTCTTGCGTATAGAATTATTTCATTGCTAAAACTAATAAATAAATTACATGCCGATTACATAAGCCCTTACTAAACGTCTTTTGAGCATATTTAGATGAGCTAGTTTAGTAAGCTAGATGTCTTTTGTCAGGAAGAAATGTTATAAACACATGAAATATTTCCAGATTTGTATTTTTATTACTTAGATGAGTAATAGTAATAATGGCTGGTAGGTAGGTCAATGATAGTCGACATCACATTATTAAAAGTAAAACCTTTATCGTCCACTTCTTATCCGGTACTTATTAGGATTTAATAATTTCTTTTTAGACAAATATACTTCTAAACGCACAGCAATCTGTAACTTAGGGAGATTTTTATAATTTATCTCTAAAAATTGCAAATCCTTCATCGCTCTGTTTTTCTGCCGAACTCCGAACTACAGACCAACTAATTGTGTCAATTCCAGTGTACAGAGTTTTTTGTAAGATTTTGTTGAAAACTTACAATTTTTGTATTTTTTTAGAGTTGAAGAGTTCACTGAAGAAGTTTTTTTCTTCATCTAAATTAAAGCGTGTCATACATTTTAATATGGGAAGATCATCCAATACTCCGGATATGTTGAGTATAGAACCTTCTGCAGCTGACAAAATGTAATTAATAGCATCACTTTAATTTACAAAGTCTCATTCACTTTGGCCACTTTCACCTTGGTCACTTTTACCGGATACCAGTTTAACTATAGGTTCTTGATTTTTTTCAAGTTGCCCATTGAACCGTATCAAGATCTTATCTCACTTAATAATTGACTATTTATTTCTAATGATTAATATCGGAAATTGTACATATTTAGTTCTCCGATGGATGCGGATTTACTCTCACTCCTAGAAATGCCAGAAGTTACGCCTATTGATGCTCTACGGGATAAACGATACGACTTAGTCATTCAGTGTACTAAAAAACTAAAAGACTACATCGAATTAGTTAAGCATCGAGATGACGTGCTTAATAAGTACGTCACAGAAACTCAAGCATCTAACTTGCAAATTTTAATGGCCAAAAAGTTGGATCAAAAAGGCAAAGGGTATAAGGAAATGATGGACAAAGCTATTAAGCAACGTGACCTTAGTTGGAACAAAGTAATGCTTGAAATCAAAACAAGTCTCACATCTCAAGTCATAAACCTTCAGCATGATATTCGCAGGCTAACAAGAGCATGTCAAAAGTTCATTCTGAACCATATTGACCCTAATTTCCCTGAAGAGGACAAAGATTTTGAAATATGTAAGATCGTTCAAGAAGAGCTCCTCCCTATGCTTTTGTCCACAGCTAAAGGATTGCTTCTTTTTAAGAAATTGATCAACGATGTTCAAAAATCTGATTACACTTTCAAAAAACGTTAATCAAAAGGTCATCATTTTACCATAAGTATTGACACTGGTGGTGGTGTATCAAGCATTTATATCCTTGTCAGCCAATAAACAAACACTTACCGTATATAATATTTTTAGTTTCTCCATGCAAAAACTGAGGAAAAAAATCATTATTTTTGCTACCTATAATTTGTTAAATGTTTAATTTTACTTAGCCTTCAATCGTCAATCGTCATAAATAAGTTACTACCACACCACCATATTTCAATTCATCAGTGAACTTTAAAATACAGAAGGAAGCGTGTAACGGAATAGCGTTTCAATATAAATTAAGTAACATGAACTGCAATTGGCAGATAAGATCAGATTGTCTCGTTGATATCATTTACTCTTTTTTGGATTACAAGTTTAATCAAATTTTAGGTGAGGCTATAGGCTTTCATTTTGTAGTTATTAATTATTTACTTTAAAAGTTGGTTATACAAAGTTTTAAAATATGCTGAACTATCAGTAAAGAAAACATCGTTAAACATTTCATATTTGTACTATTGTAATGTAATTTTGTTGTTTCTACACATTCGTTTTCACAATTTACATTTATACAATTGTACTATTGTACATCACATTTTCCTAACTGTTGTTAAGCTGGCTTATGGCTTATTGTTGTTCCGAATGTCTATGGTCACGGGGATGGCGATGCACAGTAAAATGGTCAACTACTGTGTACTCAGCGAACACCTTTTCCTCTGGTATATCTGATTCACCAAAAGATTTTCTTGGAACTGCTGCTGATATATTTGAAACTCTTGATTTACGGGGTTCTTCTACTCTCTCAGGGTCCTTAATTAAAGGAGGGTTACTACAACAAGCCCCACATAGCTTAGTCCCTTGAGTATGCCTCGTAAACATGTAGGCAAGTGCCCATGAGGGTATTCCAATCAATAAAGGAAGAAATGCCATGATCCACATAAATAATCGACATTCGGATAGTTCATCATGGACCAGGGTTCTGCATCCACGCTAAGATTTATATAAACCGTTTTGTAAATTATAATATATTTTATTAATTAGAACTGACATATGCTTTTGACCTATAATTTCACAGTAGTACTATGAAAAACCATAGTGCATTGTTGTGGAATAATACACTCCGGGTTTTCAAAGATAAAATGCTACCAAAGTTTCATGACATTTACAATTACCGTATAAATGTTTGAGGTATCTTTAAAAGCCCCTTTTCCACAGTTTATTCTAATTTTCTTGCAGCACGAATCAGGGACATCAATACCCGCTGCTAAGAATGATTCTTTATGAATCCAGTCCCCATCATTAATAACAGAATTATTATCATATTTTGGGTTATATTGCTCATAACCTTCTAGTCCACAGCAGCCCTTTAAAATAATAAATTTAATAATACACCTTATAAATGTATTTTAAATTATGGAGCTGATAAAAATCGAATAATTATAATTCAGGAGGAAAAGGCATAGTCATGACATATTATACTGTTTAGCATTCTCCGTAATTAAGATTGGAAGTTTGTTTTACCAATTTTTCCTGGGTACGATCAAGCCATACAAATTCCCGTTTATGAAAAAATTCGTCCTTCTTTGCCTGTTTAGTTTTCAATAAACCTTCGCCTCTACGTATTTTTTTAGCTTCCGAATGGTAATGAATTGCTGGAAAGATTGCTATGAAAAATATTGCCAGCACCATTGCCTATAATAACAAAATAAATTATCCGTATTAACTATTAGAGTTAATAGTTTCAAATTGAATCTTTAAATGCGAACTATAATAAAAAATGAGTTATACTCACAGTGCAAGTCAAAGCCACTGCAAACTTAATCATTGATTTAAACGGAAAAACCCCGAAAAAACTTCCAAGGGAAAAGCCAGCAGAAATGTAATTGCAATAACGTACCCATTGGACAGATGAAAATATGACATTAATTTTTTGCAACACTTCAATTGTATTCTTGCAAGTTATTTCAAATTTGTATATTACTCCCAGGTTAAGTAGCTAAATGAAATGAAGATATTTTAAAAATAATTATGATAGAAATTCATAGAAAGATTTGGAAATATTAACGAAATCTATTGAACATTCGTACCAACAAAAGTAACATCAATGGTGGATATATTAGACATCCTTTTCTTTCTCTTTTTGTTAATTTAAAACAAGATCTTGGGATTCTTTGCACTACAGGTGCAGTTTTAAGGGGTATAGCTTCAGAAGTTTCTTTATTTGTATTGGGATTATTTAGCGGTTCTGGTGTTGCTTCTGTAACTTTTGTTTCATCAATTTCGGTTTTTGAAGTTTTTGGTTGGACTTCCACTGTCTCAAAATTGGCCTCCTCCATTATAAGCTATATTGGACTACCTGATGGAAATTGTTTAAGTATTTGTTAAAACTTAAAAAACGGATAGGTATGAGAAAAGAAAGTTAAAAGAATGACATAAATATGACTACATGCAGATATTTTCAGTCGAGTTTGTCTCTCGACTCACAAAGATTGTTGAATTTACTTTAAAGAAATGAAGACAACAAAAAATATTACGGAATCGAAAAATCATCTTCTTCAGAACATTTTGGCTTTCGTGGAAGCCCCATAAGGGCAGTAACTAAAACAAAACCGGTCTTTGCGTTATTACTTTATGACCAAGGCTCCAGTGCAAAATGTTGTAAACAAATTAAGGGACTTTATTTTATTCATTCATGGAAACATAAGATTTCAAAGCATATTTTCTGCATCACAATATTTCACAGGGAATTTACTAGAGAGGTTCTGGTTTATTGACTATGAAGAATTACAAATTATTATAAAGCGTTTTTAAAAACAAGTAATGAAAAATTTGTATTCTGAGCATAAATAAATGAATAAAGTCTTAAGTGATAATTAACACTTTATTATTTATCAAATTTCATATTTTAAGGCTAAATAAGCTTACTATCGGGCTTAATTGGCGTTGTTAAAGTTTTATGAAGAATTAAAATTTATTAAGGATCAGGGTAGATAACGTCTAAATATTATAAGTAACAGCAGTGCGTCCAAATCATATCTCGTTGTTCTCCTTTAGTTGTAATCTTAAGATGTTACTGGTATTTCTATAAAAAATAAATATTAACTAATTTAATTAAATTTAAATTTTGTTTTTTAAATTATTTATTAACACCTTTTCTCCTTACATTAACAAAATAATTAATGTTTTATTATTTTGTTTAATATTAAACTTGATAAAGTTTTAACTTAGCATAAATATCATCAATGAAACTCACACCACAAGTTAAAGCCACTGCAAACTTAATCATTGACTTATACGGAGTCATAGACTAAAGAAACAAACAAGTTTAGTTTCTTAGTCTATGATACGGAGTAACCCCAATAAGTTCTCCAACGGAAAAAGCTGCAGAAATGTAATTGCAGATGAATATATAATATCGATTTTTTGTATCACTTGAATAGTTTCCTTACAATATATTTCAAATGCACGAATTATTCCGATGTTTATTGACTAAATTAAAAGAATGATATCTTAAATGATCATTATGTTACTTAGTTGATTTTAAAATATTTTGACTGAGTCTATTGAAGATTCATACCAACAAAAGGAACATCAATGGTGGGTATATTTTACATCCTTTTCTTTCTTTTTTTGTTAATTTAAAGCGAAACTTTGGAATACTTTGTAGTATTGACTTTGTGTCGAGAGGGATAGCCTCGACAACTTCTTCTGTAGTTGTAATAGGTTTAGTAGGGGTTTCTGATGTTGGCTTTACTTCTTCAATTTTGGATTTTGAAGTTTCTGGTTCGACTTTAGCCACAACCATTACAGACTTAATTCGACTATCAGTCAAATGAAATCTGCTTTAATTTTTCTGAAAAATGCAGGAGTAGGAGTATAGACAAAAGAAAGCTAAGTTTTAAGGGATAACATATAGACTTATTTTAACACGAATTAAATCACGACCTAATTTGCCTTGGGCTCGCCTCAACATGCTTGTAAGGTTACGGGTTTAAAAAAAATTCAAACCTTTTGGTTGTTTTAGGTCAAATGTCATGTTGCTACAGAGTGAATGCTTTGTGGAATTTTCTGTGAGATGCAAGTTTAGGTGTTCAGGTGTAAGCAGGGAATCATCGATGTCTCAATAAATAAGTTTGTATCCTTTATTTACAGTACAATAATAAAAATAAACTAAATTAACAAATTCATTTAATGTGTATCACGGTCGTGTTTTTCCTTAAATAAGTTCTATTTACTTTTCTCTACGATTTCATTATTTTTAAATACTTAAAAAATAACACATTTCTAATTTATTGCTACTTGTTTGGGTTAATTCAGTTAAAGACTAATTTTGTTGTAGCTTAGATTTAGCAGATTTCTTTGGTCTTTGTTTAATGACTCGTCCGAATTCCCAGAATGATAGATTTTGGCAATGTCTTAAAAATGCCCACGTAACGACTAATGCTGCAACTGATAAGAATAACATAAGGGACATAACAAGTCCTAAGGTTCTCTTACAGGGTAATGTTATTTCCAAGATATGGTCACTGCATCCTTGCTGTATAACAGAAGTATACATTTTGTTAAGGAATCAGTTACTAAAGAAATAAATCATCCACTCAGATTAGATAAAAGTGCGAACTTCTAACCCTGGATTTATTGTGTGGGTGATATTCACTCTGTAAACTTGATGCAGTACATGAATCTACATGCGAAGGGCAGCACGATTTAGGAAGTTGTCCACTTTCTCCGAATACTTTGATGTATAACTGCATACGTGGTGTCAAGTAATCTAAATAGCCTTTTAGCCCACAACAATTCTTAATTCGAGAAAAAATTGAAGTAATTATTAACCTATTGATAACTGATACTAACAATCAATTCTAGGGATAGTTTTATTTAAATTGTTACGTATTTCTCTTGAACGAGCTTGATAATCTCGAAATGAATTCGGCTATTATTGAATTGCCGACTGTGCTGTAAGCCATTGATGGCATCATTAATGTAAGGGTCAAATGTCACAGATTTCTTCTGCCATGAAGCAAGTCCACCTTCCAAGTTTACTCCGATACAATTGGTAAAGACAGAAATAACGGCCGCCCAAAACTTTAAATATTAGGAAGCATTTGGTAAGCTTTTGACAAGATTTAAACGTAAAGATAATTGTCAATTACTGCGATTCCTAATGCAAACTTCTTTCGTCTGGGGGAAAAAACTCCAAAAGTAGCCAATGAGGTCAGGAATGCAAAAATGAGAATTCCAAGCTGGAATTTACCTAAAGGTAACTTGCTTTGAGTAATCAGTTCTACTAGAATCGGAGGATTTTCACACTCTTTGTTCACGTAATACATGCATATTAATGCTCCAAGCTGTGTAATTGTTTTTACAAATTGCAAGTTGTTTATTTATGCCTTTTGAATTGATACATGAAAAATTAAAAAGATTATAATGTCTTGCCAAAATTGGAAGCATCCAAACAAAATATCGTAGTGGACTGGTGGTCAAAGGCAAAGGTCTGTCCTGATGCATAGCTGTCTTTCTTAGAACATGCATTTTAACAAAGATTTGCAGATGTAATCTTAATTAATACAGTTATGAGCACAAGCATGAATCAAATCACAAGTGACTTTGAAAAAGTAACAGTAAAATTGTTGTAATATAACATGTGCTGTCAGGCTGTCATATTATGTGATATTTTTTACATTACAATTCGTCATCTTTATCTGAGCATTTTTCGTTGGCAAGGTATTCATTTCTTTCAACTGGAAGTATCAATTCACGATTCTATTTGCCATTGCCACAGACAAAAGCATTTTGTGTCGTTTCACCATTTTACCTTTCCCTATGAGGTGTAGCTCAAGCGATAAAATGTAATAACTTTGGATTAATGTTCATAATATTTGGATTTTTCCCAATCC
>JAQGAA010001634.1:0-14977 GCA_034696425.1 Isotoma viridis | reverse complement strand
TCATGCTAGACGAAAATCCTGTAAGTTTTTAACATTTTAACATTTTTAACATTTTTAACATTTTAACACTGACACATAATTTCGAAAACACAGGATAAATTTGTTTAATTCTCCAGTAATCCAAGGCCTTAGGCCTCTTCTGTGTATTAAAGCTTATGACAATGTACCTACCTAATAGTCTATTACATTTACAACCAAAACCAAACCAAAGTAATGATATATTGAAACACAATATTTACAGTGCAGATTAACAGTTTATAAGAGCAAATAAATGTACATTTTCTGCCCAAGACCAAAGAATCTTTGTTCATAATAATTCAAAGATCATCATGAATTGTTTCAGGCTTGATTTGCATACCAAAAACTACAAACTTGGGAGTAAAGTGCTGGACAAAATGGCCTTAGTACCTCTATAGTAATGTATAAACTATCTAAAATTCTATTTGCCATTATAATAGAATTTCCATGAAATATTTTACCACACGAAAAATAAATAAACTCTAGCTGTTTCAGAACCCCATTCTCTGCAAAACGTTGCAAGACTGTTTGATTTAAATAAATATAGAGAAATATCCTAACTCCGAGATCATAACATGGATTTATTCACCAGAATTTGTAAATGTATCGTTATCAGATTTCACCAGCATTCATTCCTTGATAAAATATAAAAAAGTGTACTTTAGATGTGAATAGATTCCAAAGCTCAAATTAATACAACTATTAGATTTCACATAATAAAAAACAAAGCAAAACCCTGATACTCTAGAGATTGGCTGTTTTCTCATGTGGGTAATTGGGAAATTACAAGAACTGATATGAGAAACTCGCAAACTAAATTTATTTCAATTCATATTAGTAATGCGAGTTTATAAGTACTTAGCTATTACGAACACATTGAATGACTTTTTAGAAGACTTTAACATGCAACATGCAATTTATAAATTAATTGGATATTCTCATGAAAGTTTTAACTTCAAATTTGAAGAGTTTGAAGCCTATATTTGTGTTTCAAATTCTAAGTAGCACTTATAAACTTATTAATTTTATTTGCATTATAGAGTTATCAATAATGTTATAAAAAGCAAACTTTTAGTTGAGATTCTGCTAAGATTCTAAAATGATATTAACATGGACTTTACACTTTTGAAATCATACAGAAAAATGCTGACCAACTTTATCATGAAAATGAGAAAAATCCTTTTAGCCATCACTTAAAAATCATACCATTTTATTAGCAGGAACTTTCCTGTCATGTGAAGCGTCAACATAGTATCTCTTGCTGGGGAAGTTTTATTTGGTGATAGTGACAGTACTTTCAGTAAAGAAAGGAACATTCATTCCCAATAGTAAATAAATAATTCAACTACACAATGATGAATGAAAGACACATTCAGTTCAGTTCTGATTTGTTGCCTCTTATACAAATTTGTGGTTTCAATGATATTTCATGTGTTGAAATGTTTTATTATCTTGTCTTAACTTAATAAGATTTAGTGTTATCACAATTTGATTGAGGATTGTCCACAATTCTTTAAAAATAATCTAAAGTGGGTAATCTCTAGACAAATATATCGGTGTTCATCAGAAATGTCTGATTATGATGTTTTGAAAGAGGATTTAAAAATCAAAGAAAATCCTAAGAACTTGTAAAATAAATTCGGGTCAAGTGACCCTGATAAAAATACTTAGCACTGCAATCTCAACTCTTAAGAGAGAATCTGAGAATTCTCCGCACTCTATTTATGACCTGGGTAACGATACTGAAAAAAGTTAAGAGGTTCAAGAGTAATATAGCCGACGAGACAAGTAATGTAAAATTAGTACTGTGGTGTTTATATGAGTGAGGAACTGATAGACCTTTCCTTATCCAATTCACATAACTACATTACACTATATGAGTTGCACAGGACATGGGGTACTCTATACCAACTAAAAGTTTTCAGAACAAAATTTTGTCGTCCCAGCCTGTCTGACTCCTGAGATGCAGTATAATAACAAAGTAAAATAATATTCGGTTCAAAAACTTGGTGTATGAAACGAAAAGGATGTAGAGAGAAGCCTGGTGTAGTTTTATTTGTATTCGTATAGCATAATGTACATGAAGCTGAACTAGATAATAATGCACTGCATGCAATAAATTGGTTCAGTTAGTCTGGGGTCTCAGTCTCATCTAATCTCAAGTCTCACAAGAAATACATTCCGAATTTCAGAAGTGAAAGACAAAAGAGACCAAGTTCAGCAAAGAGCTAAATGGATACTACTGCAAAGTTCGTATTATAATATGTGCTTTTACAAGTTAAATCCTTTAGAAAATAGCCCTCATTTCATCTTTTATGAAGTTACACACAATTGAGATTCATAGTTGTGTACGATTCTTTCACGTATTCCAGATATATAGTTAACTCAGCTTCCTTTGAACTTAAGCCCAACACTCTCTTGCCAAAAGTCTGAAAATATAGGAGATCCAATGGATATTTCAGTGTGAATAAAGATATTTCACAATGTATGTTTAGTCATGATAGAAATTTACAATACAAATTGCATATTTTTAAGTGTTGATGGAACTGTTTGGTTAATTTATTACTAAATCTTTGGCAATGCCAAGAGATTTTGTGATGTTTGAAAATCTGATGGACTTTATTTTTCCCGTAATAGAATTTTTAAAATGAATGAAAAATCTTTCCACTTTTATTTTTAATGACATTAGGGCTAAATACTATAGCATGCAACGTAATCATTCTACTTTTTAATAAAATGAATATCGGTTTGAGACTTGAATTATGAGACAGGAAAAGTAAATTCACACGACTTCAAATCAATTGTAGATTCTCAGAAGCTGAGAAAGATAAAATATTAAAACCAAAATTGTGTAAAATATCCATTTAAAGGTTTACAGTTTAATAGGTGATAAAAAATTTTAGAAAACTTGAAATTTTAAAACAGATTTTGTCCCAGGTCCAGTCAGACCAAAAGTAGATTTGCTTCTTACGGTTCAAGCGTAATTAGTCAATTATGAGTCATTCAGCAATGTTTCATACACACCAATATATTGGAGAGACAACTCTGAATCGAGCACCTTATCATGGACAGCAACAAAGTAATGCTTGAATAATAATAAATGCACGAACCTTTTAGCGTCTTATATATGTATTATAATGTTATTAACCCACCATGTCAATGATGTTAGGATGGTTAGTCTTATTCAAATTATTTGGAATGTTGAAGCATTAAGAAATAATGAGGTTGATGCAAATTCCATGCTCGGGAAGTTATGCGTAAAATTTGTACTGAAAAGGAGATAAAAGAATGAATGAAATCATTTCATGTCTTAATATTCCAAAAGCGATATGAAAACGGAAGACATTATGGACACATGCATACTTACTTAGAAAGGTTAATTGCTTAACGATTTGATGCTGGAAAAAATTGTACGAAAAAAATCTACGAGTGCATGCAATGAACTCAAGTAAATGTTGGATGGCCAAAACTGATTATTACTTGTGCAATTAAATACATTTTAATAACGTTTAAATAGTTCACGAAATGAAATTCTATTACCTACTAAACATCACTCTGGGATGGATATGCCATTTATTTGCTGAAACTTAATCGAATCAGTATTTGGTCTGACAGTGTGACAGATAAAGTATTGACACTTGACACAATCTAAATTGTCCATGCTTTCTAGAAAATGAACTAAAACTTAAATAATTAGTAAGATGCTTCTCAGACTAATTGAATAAACATATAGGTACGTGTATGCACATTGTCCTCTGGAGTTTCATTTAACAAACGCTTACATGATATAATTTACCGTACATAGATGATAGATAAAACACCCGGCGCTCTAGCCCTGAGATACACGATAGGTTTGGATGACTCATCTAAGATTTTCATCTGGAAAAGACGCTGAAAGGATTTGGTAAAAGGCTTACAAGAAAGACATCTTGGAAAGAAGATCGACGAGGAATACAAAGATTGATGAGAAGATGACTACAGAATGAGATGAGATGGATTTGGTACTCTCAAGATTGTATGAATGTATAAAAAACCCAAATTCCTTGCTCTAAAGACTATAATGCATATCCTTAGGTCCTTAAAAATGGCAATAGAAGCAGCAGTTGTAGCATCTTATGAAATACTTTGTCACAAAGAATCAATAATACAAAATTGATACCCAGTACGTCACGCCCTGTACTATTCATTGTTGTAGAATGTGTACATACTTGAAAACCCTTTATATAAGTTTCAAGAAAAATGAAACACAGATAGTCCAAGCATTTCATCATACAATTCTGTTCTCGTTTCATACAAGAAGTATATGACAAGGGTAAACCATCAATAGATTATAGTTGTGCAACCACTAACAAAAGATTCTTTAGTATGTCTGCAGCAATTTTCTCACATTTTTAGGAGAAAGACGAAGCTGGAAGAGATTCGTCGATTTAGAGAGATGAGAAATGAAAAAATTGTAGGAAAAGACATGAAAATGATCTTGTGCCATTTGGGGATTGAAAAGGGATAAAGTTTAGCCAAGTTAGCTGGGCTTAGGTGCAAGTGTGATGTGATGAGAATGATGAGTTATTTATATTGAAAAAATACATATTGTTCAAATAAAAAACCGAAGGTTTCCAATCATTTATTTCTATGCTTTCAAATTCAAGGCATCAGAAGCCAGGATAATTTGATCAATGTATGTATCCACAGCCTAGAGGAAATCCATGCGTATTTTTTTCTTGTTGACAGAAATATGTGAGTCGTTTTGAAAATCTTTTGTTTGATGAACACACGTAACAGAATTAAAGGTTCTCGCTTATGGTGAAAAAGCTACTGGCAGCTACAGAGACAATTGTCAGAGGAAAATGATTTCAGGATAACATTTATAATTCATAAATTTTAATGTAGTAAATGAACATAACTACATCCAGAGGAAGTAGGATTTTTTAAATCCGTTTCTTTGTCCTTGGAATGATAGATAGTAAATGGAAAAAAGAAGAGCACATGTTCACAAAATAGATGATAATTAAACGAGAGAAAATTGAAAGAATAAAGGCCTAAATGGCAGTAGCAATATTGGAATGGGCGTTGGCAGTACAACATAAAAAATTAATCAATGTCCATCAACATCATCTGCTAAAGCCTGTTTTCCTAAACGGCTTAAATCATCTGAATCATTATTAGTATTTTCATTAACTATGTCAACTAACTAGTGCAAATGAATACTCATTATCGTTTTTCCAAATTCAACAGAATCCATTTTCAGTATTGTCTTTTTTGGTTTTTCTCCGCCAAAATATTTTATTCTTTGGTAAAAAAATCAGACAAAGATAAAACACACAAATACAGTGTAAGTATAATACAAAATATCAGTGAGGGATGATATTGTATTTTAAAACCTGCATTCTTTTTTTAAAAGCTCGATTCTGAATTAAAATGGTGTTACTACAAAATGTAAAGAATCTATTTATAAACCTCAATTCAAAATAGCTGTACTTAAAAAGATGTAATCTAGCTACCCATGGTCACCCTAAAATCTAAATACTAATTTGACTCTACGACGAACAAGACAAAAATATAATTTTGTCAACTACAGATCCTTGTATGACAAAATACAATAAACGCTACCTTTCATATCATGGTATCTACAACATACCGTCTCTTTTAAGCTAAAAAGAGACGACGTCTTATCTCTAAGAAATTATCTGATGTAGTGGTATCAGATTCTTTTAACATTTATACTTAATTTGTTTCTGAAAAAAGTATGTATACAAGATCAATCAGTCAAGACTTTTGAACAAGTATCAGGGCAAAATAACTGCAAAGACAAAGGGCCAGCTTGTCCGCTAATATTGCTAAGCAGATTTGGTTGGTTAATGTTTTTTCAGAAACATAATTTATTTGTATTTTTATAAACTGAGCAAATATGGTTGTTGACAAATTTCAAATGCGCACAAGCGTATATTAAGTAATTCTAAAATTCCACATCCCAGTTAACTATGCTGCTTATCTTGTAATATTTTTAAACATTAAATGTCTACCACAAAAGTAAAAGAAAGTATTTCATGTATGTTTTGTTGTTTTGAAAATGAACAATTGTCATTGCACTGTATTTGGAGAAATGAGCAGAAGTGTTAAGCTACAATGACATAAAACACGTAACTCAGCACTAAAAAAGTATTAATATTCGGCAATACTTTTATATTATGCTGATGTGTATCTTATATGGTACGAAAACTTCTTAGTACTTGCTTTTGTTTTCGATAACCTATTTAGTATAGCTTAATCCGTCATAAATAAACAATTTGATTTATTACACTATCACCATAATACATAAATGTGTATAGACCAGATAAGAATTTCTTCAAATAAACCGTTTATTTCCGAAACTTACCACGAAATCTATGACTAAACATTTCCTTAAAAAATTACGTCAAGTTGTACATACTAGCAAAGTATTTGAAATCGATACAACCTTATATTAAAACTCACAAGAGAAAGACTTAAGAAAAACTTCTAAATAATCTAGTAATTTTGACGAACATAAATCCTTAAAAGGTCTTTCATCGACTTTTCAGTTGTGTACAAATAATTAATTCAGGCTTATCCATTTCAGATTTACGTTCTGAAGTTTAATTTCTCACGATTTATCACACGACCCGTCTATCACTATAAGAAAACTGATCGTGTCTCAGTTTCAATTTCCATGAGTATATTTTCAGTTATGCTGCCATATCCTCAATCTACTCAAAGAGGATTGTTAAATATTCATAAGCAAATTTAATTAGTCTTTTGCACATCGAAACTTCCATCTAAAATTCGAACCCATCTCATGAGGAACGGATGAACGTGACAATAAAAATGAGTCTCCTTTTACGAAAGATAATTTTACTCATCTTGTACTATTTTTGTTTTAATAGTTGAATAAAAAGCTTTTGATCTTTGATTCGGCTTAATAAGACGGATTATAGCATTTTAGTCAAATGGCAGAATTATTGACGTCAAATTCATAACATTAAATAATGAAGGTACTGTGAACTCCATTTAGATAAGTAAGCTCTTATCCGCAAATTGAGAACGAAATTCACTTAGTCATACTATTTCTGATATTATTGTCGCTTAATATTTTCGGACAATGAAGAAAAGTCAATGGACTATTCTTCTCATCAGACATATGAAACCATTTGTTTTTCATATGAAAAATGTGCCTTCTCTAAAAATTATTTTATTAGAACTGACTCATACCTTTTTATTGTATTGACTTGGTTCTATAACTTAATTTTTAACCAGGGTTTGTATATTCAACTTAGCATTTTCTAGTGAGTACTTTTAATATCCATATATACATACACATATCCGTAAAGTTTTTGCTTAAACACCAACCAAACCAAAAAACCATTTTCAATTTAGAAAAATTCTGAGAATAGAAAATTAGTTGCGAAATTAGTTTGATTTAAGAGCATTTACTAAAGAAGAGCCTAGATAGTAAGAGTATTTAAAGTTAAAGCATTTAACCACAATATAGAGCAAAGATGACACACAAACATAAATCAACCACAATAAGATTGATAAAACCCACAGAAAAACCACAAATCAAACTTTACCCAGTGAAAACACCTGTGTGTCCTAAGTCTCCAAGGTACTAACAAAAATGTTACCAAATTACATGTTACTTTACAATTTACCCATTATTACCGAGGTATCATATTGTATCTTATACCTTAGCCTACTCTTTGAGGTCTGAATACACGGGTAGGAATCAATTGACAATGAAAAACCATCATGATAATAATAAGAAAGTGTATTCACGTAGTGAAATGCGGATCTAACCTTGTATAGAGTATCCGCTTGTCTGTTGAGTGTGTCGAGTAAAGAAAGAGGCATGAAGGCATTCATAGTAAAAATAAAAAGTATAATAGAATTGAGGAAAGTAGTAAAAAAAGGAAGGAAGTGGAATAGAAGTACTTTAGAAAGTTGAAGAAAAAAAAGTGAAATGCATACATCATGATGGCTTATGCTCATACAGCTCTCAACACTTGTAGAATAACAATGACTGCCTTAGTATTGTCCATAGAAGCAAACAGAAAACACATGTCCTCTACAGATTTAACACTTTCCAAGCTTGAAAGGTTTCGATTGATAGATTGACTCAGATTTAGTAGATTTGCACTCAGTCACTCAGAAAGCATTCTACTGTGAGGAATTGCATCCCTTCGGGTATTTTATTTCACTCTGTTGGACAAGTGTATAGAATATTCCCTTTATGTAAAAAATATAGTACAATACGGGATATCTTGTAGAGAGATCTACCTGTCTGAATATTCCACTCTTGAAAAAGTAATAAGTGTAGAATCTGATGTCATTTCATGTAGTTGATACTGCTGAATGAACTCGATCAGTTCTAAAGGAATATACATAAGAAAACTAGCTTAGGGAATTTATTTACTCTTCTACTTTCAAGTACAAATTTGTGAGCTTTCAGCAGCTCTGAGTTAAGAATGGAAATGTAATGTAATGTATACGGATGGATGGAGTAAAATGTAATTCAATTCTATCGGATTACTTTCGACTTTACATACAGGGAATATATACAAAGTTCTGATTGCGTATGTGGTTTAACAAACATGGCATCTTTCTTTTTGTGCTTTGTCATGTTCTTATAGTCATTTTAGTCAGCATAGTATAAAATAAGATATTCCTGCAGTTCTCAGAAACAAAAAATGAAGCATGGATCATATGAATTGGATTGGAGATCGATTAGATTTATGTACACTGCATTTATGGGGTTGGATTATATATTGTTTAGAGGAAATCACAATCTTAATGTCTTCGTCGTGAATGTCTCATAGGTCTCATTATCAATATCTGATGAGATGAATGGGTTCAACAACTAATTAATGGTTTTTGTAAGTAGTTGATTCAGATATTTTTTTAAATTAAAATTTTGGAGCACGATTTCTGGAACGTTTTTTGTGACATGGAATACTGATATTTTAAGTTTTCGAAGTGGAGCTTTTATCTGCCTCAAAAACAGATTTTTTCTTGCCTGGAAGCTGAATAAGTTGTATTTGAATTTTTCGTTTTAAAGCATTGAGTACAAACTTTTCTCATAACAAAGATACTCAACTCCAGCATTGATACCTGCCTTTAAAAGATAATGAATGCCATTTGACTAAAATCCATTAAATAAGTCAAGCATTTGTAACTTTCCAACTACAATTGCACTGAATAGAAAGAAATTGCTTTATTCTAATGCAAAACGATTTCTAGAAATGTCATTCTAAAACAACTGTAGTGCCAAGTGTGTCAATAACACATTCAATTATAAACAAAAGTAAAGCCTTCATTGTTTATTTATTACTAACATTCATATTTCAACCATACATCATCATAATAATCATCATTATTTAAACGACTTCCAGTACCAAAGATTCATGAAGTAGATCATTAACAACAAGAACATAAGACAACGATTCATTTCCTAGAATTTCCATTCTATTTTATCCTTATCCCACACACCTTCATCTACTTCCTTTATTCTCATCCACAAAACATTTCATCACTTCAGAATTTCAGATATACATAAGTACAAGATGTGAATGATTTACAAACCGTGTAGGATCATTCAAAGAAACTCTCTTCCGGTCGAGGTTGGAGCTTTAGGTAAAAAACAAGAAAGGCATATATTACAGAAGGAAGAGCTTTTTCCCTTTTGTATGCAAAATATTATATACTGACTATGTAATACAATTCTGATACATTACTTTTGATAGATAAAAAGTAGTTCTTTATCCCCACACATATATATCACAAAGATATACCTACTCTTTAGGAAATACAAGTGACTTGACTTCTTGTGCCTGTCTTCCCTTGTCTGATTGAAAGAAAAGAAAGAAAAGCAGAGAGACTTCACTTGTGGCTTTGGGTTCTTTTTAGCTTCTACCTTAAGTTGTAAGTCGAGTGATTCAATCTCCGTTTTTTTTGTAAAAACCGAATTTGAATCTCAGATTCTGTTTTCTGTGAGACTGAATCAAGAATAGGCTCTACACTTCCACAACCTTTCTTTCCGTTACAACGATAGTGATATTCCCAGCAGTTCTGTATTCTTTTCTATTCTCTTATTGTTACAGTTGTGAGTTATGCCTTTAACTACTTTGTCTTCTTTCAGCCCTCTACTCTCTATAGTACAGATAAGTAAGTAAGTAAATATATATAGAGAGAGAGTTGAGTGTGGTTATGTTCCTTGGTTTGTACCAAAACCTCATTTATACTAGGTTTTTTAGCTTTATGTTCCGAGCAAGAATAATTTAAAACTTCCAATATTATAATATAGTATGGAGGATGATAATAGTGATAAACCATATCACACTCTGTATTATATGAATTCATCCTATAAGGGAAATCACTTCCTTTGGTAGTGCCACTACTACTCTGAATAACTATATTATAGTATGGAACACCTTACAAGTATAACTTTTCAGCAGGAATTCACTGTATCATTTTATATCGAAAATTTTAAGTTGAGTTGAAATGCATCGCATCATACAATATATGTATGTAGTTTTAAGTCAGTTACTTCTTACATCTTGTAATGTAGTCAATTTCTTTCCATTTTAAATGCAAGAAGTTTGTGGAAAAAGTTTTGGATTTTCTGTGTGATGATGAAACAAACTAAGATCTCAACTCAGCTCTTACATCCTTGTAGATTCTAGGGTAATGTGGAGTAGAAGTTTTATCAACGTTGTGCTAGTTTTTTTCATGCATTATCAGAAACCTTAGTTGCTTTTGGTAGTAGGGATACGGTATGGAAGTAAAAAAGAAGGGCTTACATTCATTATAAAATATAGTGGCTTCATTTCCATAATGATGAAAAAGCATATATTCTTGTCTAGCCTGTTTCCTGCTCAAAGAATGAATAGATGTTTAGAAGGAAATGTAACACAAAATTATCATCGTGTAGAATGTATTTATTAATCGAATTTTAGGGGGATTCCTAATTTTAATTTTTGGTTAACTTTGGCTAAGTTTTTGGTAGTCATTTTCATGCACCGTAGAAGCTACGTAGTAAGAATGATCTTCCAGATTTTTTACCCTTAAGTCTGAGTGGTCTAAGCACATTTAAAGATATTCCCTCTGACTCTGACCTTCAACTTTAATAATAAATATTTTCTTAAACTGTAAAAATCAACATAAACTTTCTTAGTTTTAATGTAACATTTCATGAATTTATAAATATAATTGAAACACAACTGATACGATCGATGTTTCAAATTTTAGTCTTTTTTATAACAATTACTAGATTTTTTAAAGACTGGCGAACAGAAGTTCAAAACGTTTTAAAGGTTTTCATCAACTATAATAAAAGTCTCAAATCTGTAAGAGAAATTAGGCCAATTCTGAACTCTGAATCGTTTTTAGTTTAATTAATGTCATTCAAATGACCAATTCAATATTCTAATATGTGGACATTATATATTGAAATAAGAAACATATTCTTAATTTTAATCAGATTTTATGTTTCGCATAAAAACACATAAAGATTTAAAAACACATGTGCACATCCAACTGTCAACTGTGAGAAGAAGATGCGTGAACTTTGATAATTTTTAGTAATACAAAGGGTAAACCTGACCAGACAAATTAAAATTCCCGTGAAATTCTTTGTTTCATAACCGTCATTTTTCTCACATGAATTCCCTTATCTATAACATGAATGTTTTAATCATATGGAATGACGGAATTACTTGTATTTCCAAGCCCTTGTAAAAGTAAAAACTACTTTATTACCCACAATGAATGAAATACCTGCCACGGGTAGCAGGTATCCAGGTGCAATCAATATTTTTTGTTGTGCACACATGATGAATCAAATCAATACTTACACTACTACACTTATGTTTATTTTACCTACTCATATGATCCAAGGAAAGGTAAATTTTCACATAACACTCACTCATGAAAAATCGGATGGCTTGGTACCTCCTTCATAAGTAGGTACAAATCTAATGCCAACTTGCTTTTGAAAATATGCAAACATATTGTAATAACAGTCGCGGATTACGGAGCTATACAGATGACATATTCTTCGACCAATTCCCATGATATTAGTCATGTGTATAAAGAGTATTTCATGGATATAATATATTGACATGTTTTTATATAACACAAGTCCATAATATCATACTGAATTACGTCAAAGCAAAATCCAAAGCTATTCTAAATATTTAAACTTCTAAAGAGGTGATGTGAAACTTCCCTTGAATGTTGACGCTCATATAGTGTTAGTGGTCGTATTGTCGTATCATCAAAATTCCTTTGTAGAATTCAAAGGTTTTTCAAATATTTCATCATCATCCAAGAATACTTTGCTTACTCCTTACATGAGTATAAAGATCAATTGAATTGTATCGCTAAGTTTGAAACACATAATGCTAGAAAGCCACTACTATATTGCAGTGGCTATACGAAGATGAATATGTTTCTTTGAAGTTTTGAGCTATGCAATCTAATTTCAAGTATCTGGTATTTGAAGTGAGATCAGGTTGGTTTAAATTGATCATTTTCTATCTGTTCTTCTCTTCTCCTACACACCACACTTGACTATTGTTTATCATTTAGAGTAAAATGAGTTACGACGACGGGTAGAATGGATATGCCTCAAATAGTTGTGTATTCATTTGAAACAGCCTGAAACAAGAGCTATATACGAATCTCAGTAATACCAAGATTAAATTGAGTACATAAGTATAAACTTTTGTCAAAAGTTGAGAGACCTATTCATCCTCACTCGAGTTTAATAGACAACTACTTGTCTTTTAAGTGGTTCTACCATCAACAAATAAAAATCTTTAAATTAAACTTAACTAATCCGATTTTTTATTATTTGTAATATTCAACAACAATCTTGACTAATAAAACTAGTACTAGTAAATAACCAAAAGTTTGCCCACTTTAGTAAATTAAACTATTAGCTCCTTGGTTTACGTAATTGTAAAGATATAATTATTTGAAGGGTGATTAAACATGAATTTTAGTATCTATCGACGTTACGCCCTATTTTTTGTATAAACACGAGCTTTTAAAAAAATTATATGTCTCTTTGTCTTTTTACCTTTTTTAATTACATTCATTCATTTATTAAATACAAAAGCACGAAATTACCAAGGTTAACTGAATTAATTAATGTACCCCGCTCACAATATTAATTAAGACAATAAGACGTTCTAAATGACTATTACAACTGAAGCTTTGCTCAATATTCATGTATTGTAAATTGTACTTAAATCAGACCAATTATAAATTAACTAGAATGGTAATTATGTCTCAGTTTCAAACTCGTTAAAACCTTGTACCTATTTATTCATTACCAAAATCATAGTCCATTTTGATAACAGTGGCAATGTGTCAAGCCAACTTCAGAAATTAAAATCAACTCATTTGAGCTTCAAGTACAGAATACCCATGCAGTCACACATTGTCTAGATAAATATTTTTTACTTCATTATCCTCATTATTTATAAACTTGGTAACTAGAACATCCCTACCACTTCTATAACGCTCGTTTTCCAATCAATCTCCCAGAAATGACTTTCGACTGCAGTAAAATGAAAATTGTATGCACCTTCTTTCATAACCAACACTACATTTATTACACTGCAATGTTTCAGTGTTTAAGTTTTATATCGTGAATACTTTATGAGAATGAACGCCGAGTGACAATTGACAAAAGCGACTGCCTCGACACGACACACGACAGGAAAAAGAGTTCTGTGTCTTTTACCAACGGTAGGAAATTGTAAATAGTCATAGTCTCTATAGTACAAAAGGATTAGGTAATGAAGTCATGCGAAAGGATGATGATCGATCATCGGGAAAACATTTTTTTTTTTTTTTTTTTAAATATTATTATTTATTACTATTGCTCCTATTTTTTTCAAAAAAACGAAAACATCACTTCTACTACAATAGTATTTAATAATTCAGAGTGCTCTTTACTTTACTAATATTTTAGTCAAACATGATCTTTTAATGCATGCAAAATTAAAAACAACAATTTAAATTCTACTCATCTTCTTTTTATACTAGATTCGAATTTCTCATGGTAAATTCCAAATCCTCAATTCAATATTTTACCCATTAATCAGATAACGGAATTACTTTTTTGTAAACTATAAAATATTGTGTTTAATTCCTAATAGAATTTACACCATGCGATAGCAGCACATATATAAAAGTGAGTTAAGAATACAAAGGTTGTAGAAATAATTCTGAAATACACATGGTGTGCATACAACAAGATGGATTATATACATGCTACTTTCACCTGTAACACACCAGACGATTAAGTGGAATCTTGCATTTGGAAGTTGTGAAATTATGTACTTAGTACCAACATCTCCTTCATGTAACTAGCAAAGTAAAATGTTTTACTAAAAGTCATTAGAGGTAATCAATCCTAAGGCTGTAGAAAATTAAAGAGTCAGAGTATGCGATAGAAAGCTTAGATATAATCATGCAGTCTACAATCATTTAAAAATATCCTGGCTTTACTTACTTGAAATGGGATGGACAGATGCAGTTAGTTTAGTACAAAATGTAGGTCGAACTTGGTTCAGACTAGAAGAAAATTCGTTAAGAAGGTGGGCTCGGGTTATTTTTAAGGTTTAACAACACATAATCTATCCACAAGTCCTTTTTGGAATCCGAAGGAACGATAACTCCCAAGGTTTTTATATACCGTCTCACATTTCTCTTTTGTTATTACATAACAATCCACATGTTACTATACTGGAAGTCGTAAAACGTTAAATTTTGAAGTGTGCCTAACCAATCGACAGTTAAGGATTTGCGTTAGGCTCAAATGTTAAATTACTATTTAATTTGCAGTCAGACACCCCTTTACATAGCACCACAACTTATTGTTCAATGTGAATTCTTCTCATAATATTATATAGGCTTCTAGAACCACCAGAGTTTAGAC
>JAQGAA010001633.1:0-14980 GCA_034696425.1 Isotoma viridis | reverse complement strand
AGAGTGCTATGAAGCGTATGTGATCTACAATTTTATGAAATTCTTGTTGAATTATCTGAATGCAGAAATGGATTTAGAAGCAAACTTGGAATTAAAGCAACAGGTTAAAAAGTTAAAGACTTGCAAAACTTTAAGCTTTCATTTGTATTTATTTTCATTTGAATATTTGAAATTATTTAATAGGTTCATCATTTCTTTCCATTTTGCTGTATGAGAGATTGGGAGATGGGGAGAGAATTTGTTCACAAATGCAAACATGGAATTTTACAGTATACAATTTTTCGACCATTGACAACATTCATAGCTTTGTAAGTTTATACGTCTTAAAGCAAATTACAAGTAATTTTTTCAGACATTTTTTAAATCTCACATTTGTTCAATTTTTTAGTGTCTGTGAACAGTTTGGAAAATATGGAGAGGATGAGTTCAAGGCTAACGTAGCATTTCCGTACATTATTGCAGTAAACAACATGTCTCAGTTTGTGGCTATGTATTGTCTAGTCTTATTTTATCGTGCTAACAAGGATGAATTACAACCTATGCGCCCGTTACCAAAATTTTTATGCATTAAAGCCGTCGTTTTCTTCTCGTTTTTGTAAGGTTTTTCTTATACTACCTAAAATAATATATCTCAAACGTAGTTTGCAGGGTTATTAGGATTAATGCCTGATTATTCATTACAAATTACAGCCAAGGAGTAGCTATTTCCATCTTGGTGAATTCTGGAGTCATTGCAAACGTGTTTGGAACCACTGATAAAAGTGATATAAAGGACATATCGTCCAGTTCCCAGAACTTTTTGATATGTATAGAGATGTTCTTTGCAGCAATAGCTCATCATTATTCATTTTCGTACAAAGCTTATGTGGATATGGCTGCGGATCAGCCAAACTGTTGCGAATCATTCTGTCAGATGTGGGATGTATCCGATGTTAAACAAGATCTTGAGGAGCATATTGGTGTCGTTAGTAAGTTTGAAGCATGACTATAAATAATTAAGTCCTTTACTACCCGCATTATGAATGTATTCCCTATATAAACTACTTTCAATTCTTATAATTTTGTTAGAAAGTACAGTGCGAAATGTTATGCCATCAAAAGTCTATCGGCATCCCGGAGGGATGAGAGAAGAACGGGCACATTTATTATCAAGCTCAGATGGTGTCGATTATCACAGTGGTAATGAAAGTGGGATGTCTTCGTCATCTTCAATGCCGCGACCAATGCAGGCTGCAAGATCAGCAAGCCTGCAGTTAGTAGCTGAAATGGATTCAAAAGGGACGAAGGAAGAAGATGTTGACGTTCACTCAGGCCCATTTACTGATCTCGGTGAAGACGAAGAATTGATTAATAAAAATTCCTAGATCAAGAAATAATCTAACTATTCCGAATTAATCTATTCACTTCCCTGTAACAACGTATTAATGAACTGTTGACTGTACTTAATTACGAATTATCTTAAGGTTTGTTTGATTTTTGATCAAAATTTATAAGTATTAAGTCGAAGCGACCCCGGCTGCTGAGAGATGTTGGCTCGAGTGAAACTTTTGGAAAGGTCTACATACTTGAAGGATGATTGTGGGAAGGTCGTGGTCGTG
Organism: Isotoma viridis; assembly: GCA_034696425.1. Classification (NCBI taxonomy): domain Eukaryota; kingdom Metazoa; phylum Arthropoda; class Collembola; order Entomobryomorpha; family Isotomidae; genus Isotoma; species Isotoma viridis. The sequence goes on along the minus strand of JAQGAA010001633.1, from coordinate 13,382 downwards.
GTCGTACAAATGGACTGTAGGGAAAGATTTTAATCAATATCGAATTTTATTAGCGGATTTATGTCCACACAAGGAAATCAATGAACTTGGGACTGTTTTGTTGCATGCACGAAGCGACTTAAAATTAGTTATACTTTCAGTGAACAATATGTATTACTGTTGTACTTATATTATATTAGGTATGTTAGATGATTAAATCATTAGAGAATAAGATTTGTTTTAAATGTTTAGACTAGAGGCTATGGACAACTTAATTGGAAAAGGTGTTGTCTTTATACTGCATAATTCTATTTTTGTGATGGATCTAGTATCTAATCTAGTAGCATACGCGTATATACAAACTCGAACTTGCTTTGTAATCTGTTATTTTAAAATAATTTATCGTTTTGAAGTGACGCAAAAATTAAATCAAGCTAGTTCACGCAAATTTGAATAACTGTAATGTTTTTTATTTATTTATGGATCAATTATTTGTACACAGAGTTTCAGTAAGAGATGTTAAGTAGTAATGCATACTCGCTTCAAATTCTTCAAGATAATTGTATAAGTTGATCCATGTAAGCTCCTTCGATCAAGTCATCTGGCTGTATTTTGAACGATTTGATTAATTCCTTGGACATTTCTTCTCCTAATTTGACCTCGTTTTCTGCATTAATTATGACCTAGATGGAAATAGATTTCAGAGTCAAAAAGCATTAAAAAATATTGTTATAAAATACAAAAGAATTGAGTGTAGGACTATAAAACAGCAAAATCAATACATAGAAACCCGAGTTACCTCGAATTCAATAAATTCTCCCAGTCCTTTGACAACGTCAAGGTGAACTCGAGCAATCAAAGGGTGTTTCTCCCATTCCACGAGATACACTTTCCTTTCCTTTTCCACTTTTCCTTTAATTCCATTAGCCCTCTTCAAGGCCTCCTCCATAGAATCAGGTTCTGGGACAGGAGATAAAATGTAGTCACTTCGTTTCGGCCCTTGCTCATCGTTTCTTTCATATGCAATTAAAACTGCCCGTTCATTCTCTTTACGAAGTTTCAAACGCCCATTTGGAACATTGAAGAAAGTATCGACTTGATGTAAATGCTCATGCATTTTCTGATCCTTTACCAAAGATTTTGCTATTGTTTCGGCCGCATCAATTCCATTAGGCAGCTTAGCTTTTATTTCGATGTTTGATGGCATTTTTTATTGCTTATTATCTAATAGTTAGCTCCTTACATAAAATACCAAAACAAAGAAAAATTGAATAGGTCGAGTACGAAGGAAAATGTTATCTGAGTTCTTTAATACATAATGTGCGACGCATAGTTGCATGTTTTTCATACAACTTACGTCATAAGTCATTTCATTTTTTTAAAGATTAAAAAAGAACATCAATAAGTTATTTATTTTCAAACTTTTTTGAAGCTTAATGTTGCTATTATTTCAACGCTTCAATGATATTAGTTTAGATTAAGGGAGATTACAATTTAACTGAATACTCATAAAAGTACCAAGATTCTGAGTGAATGTATTAACTTACATAAAATGAATATAATAAAAAGGCTAACTTATAATTAATTTCAACTGCATTTACTGGGTCTTTTGTACTGAAGAAAGATGGTAGAGATATTTATGCTAAAAATACATCAGTAAGTCCAGGATTCTTCAAAATCATATTGAAAAATGTGAATGAAAAGCAAAGTATGAAGTCCAGCTATCTTTTTAAATGGAAGCGTATGGAATTGGTATATTGTCCATTAATCTAATGCTCAGCCACCCCGTGGCGAGTTAAAGTGTTGTTACAATAACAGCTAATATATTAAGAGTTTATCTTAACGACCTCAAGCCAAGTTTCAATTTGCAATTAACTTTAAAACTTCATCAAAAAGCTCTAAACTTAACAACTCACAACAAACCAAGATCCACTGGAACGATTCGACCAATATCCCCGCTTATTATATGTCATGTCAATGATTCTAGATTTTTTCAAAAATTTTCATTTGGTAAAAAATATGAGATTTACCAACCTGTTGTGTTGCGATTGCAAAGCCGTTGTTGTAAAATACAACGAAATCTCGCTGTAAAGAAGTTGCAAAAAATCTTTTCGTTCCACAAAAGTGTTGACAAAAGTAAAAAATACTCTGTGAATGATGATAGACAAACTATATGCTAATTCTTTTAAAATCTTAAAATTTCAACTGCTTACGAAGGCTGATTTCTTGCAGACTGACTATACCGCTTATACGCTATTACCACATGGTTTTCATTACTTTGCTTTTGATGCATTTTTTTCGTAAGTCATCGGTTTCACTCCAGACTCCAGACTTGTCTAACATCTGTATAGCATAGGTGTAGTGAAGTGATGCATGTACTTGTAGGTTTTGCTGTGAAGTCCGACCGAAGTGATCATTATGTGAAATTGAAATTAACTTACAATTAGGGATTTGCTTTATAAAATTATAATTAAAATTAAACTTGGAGTTGGCATTCTTGAGTGTTTTGGGTTGAAGTATTCTTGTTTTTAATTTTCAGGTTATTTTTTTAGGTTTTGCATATAACATAACAATAAATTCTGTACCATGTAATTAAGACAAGTTCATGAAGAAACTTTAATTTTGAGCCACGGATAATGTCTCTTTTATAAACTTGACCTTGTAGTAGACTTTATTCATTATTTTTATAATGTAACTATAATTATCTTGCAACATTTGAAATTTGAATTAGAAAACGAAAGAAAAGTTTCTATCTCCAAAATCGCCTAAAAATAATATTTTTGTGAGCCATGAGTGCCACACGGGTCGTGTCAGTCGTGTGTGCTTAGTGCTTGCTTAAATTGATGTTGGTTGCATGCATTTTAGATAAAAACTTTTGGAAATAAAAATAAGCCTATGCCTATTCCATGCAAGAAATGTTTATTCATCAGTTCATCTATTATGGTTTTAAAATCTGTTATGGAAACATAATACAGTGTTGGTAATCGTGTTTTGTAACAATTTAAATTAAACATACTATAGAGGTGCCGTTTTTAGTTTTTGTTATTTATGTTACCTCTGTGGCCGGTGCTAATATGATTAATAACTTACGTTAGGGTCCAATTACATTAAGCAGCGTGAGAAATTTTTAATGGAAATCCCACCATTAAAGTTTTAAGTGTTGTAATATTTGAACAACGCGAATAATCCAGCACTCAAGACAGTACAGACATTCGAAACGGTTCGTAAGCATACCTGTAATAAAAACAATCAGTGCCTATGGTAATGATTGAAAATCTTAGGTTTTTATGCATGATGTGACGATGGTGGGACATGGTACGAAAAGAAACACGAAACTACATCAAAGGGAGAAATTTAATAGTATAATTTTTTAAGTTCAGTATTATTGTTGTGCCTGATTTTGATCTTGGTATTGTTCGGGGGAAATTTGCTGACGTAAATTAAAAAACAAAGGAAATAAAGTAGTTTTTCGCAAACAAGAAACCATTGATCCTAGGCCTTTGACCAGTTTAATTCTGAAATGGACATGCGTTCCGTGTCAAATATATTCTATTGTGCATCAGCCATGATGCATTTAGTTTTGATAGTGAAAAAATACAAATTCTTAGCCATATGAAAGATCACGAGCTTTTTATTCCAGTTTTAAGATAGGACGATATTATGCAATGATTTTTATGGAAAGTTGTGAAGGAAAGTAGTAAGCAATAATCTCTAATAGATTTAATGCTCTTAAAATTGTCCAATTTAGAGTTTTTTACACAGTCTGGAAAATAGTTTAAAGTTGATAGGAAGAAACTTACATCAAATGAAATGAAGCATTAAAACTTAAATAAAATCGTGATGAACTAACTCAAAATTTTTGTATTGGGAATTCCACGGTTGTTAAACTCATCTACAGGGCAATCTATGCATGCATGAAATCTATGCATGCAAGCTATAGGCAAATAATAAAAAAGCTCCCATAACTTCTTCTTTATTATAACAACCAATTATTAAACTATTATCTCACCGAAATTGATGGTTGTGGAAAATCCTGGTGATGATCTCACAAAAAAGTAAAATTGCAAACATGAGATCGCTGGATGTTCTATAAGTTGCACTAAGAATTATTCTTCAGCGCTTGTTGAGCATTTGAGTAAAATACATTGTGTTGAAACAACATGCAACAAAACAATATTACCCATTTAGATTAATTTTACATAATTGAGCTTTCCAGCCTCTGCTTTAATATAAAGCTAATTGCTGCCTAAATTAAACAACATTGTTATAAGGTAGATCTAATTAAATCATGTTATTATTATTACTATTATCAATATTCATGCTATTATAATTACTAGTTAAACATAAAAACGTAGCTTTTTTTCTCTAAGCAGTAATCGGTTCGTTTTAACAGTTATCAATTACACCCGCATGCAATATCAGCAAAGTAATTACAAAATTAAGAAAAGTTTAATTTCAAACTCTATCTCTAGTCCTTGATGAACACCGTTTTCGAATAATATACAACAAGCAAATCACAGCTAAAGCAAACCAAAGACCACAAAACCGTACAAAAAAGTTGACAAAAAACCATAAATTGCAATTCAAGGTTTCAATGTCTGCGACCTCCATTATGCATAATGGAGATTTAAACTTTTCAAGTTTTCAACTTAAGATCGGAATTTTGCAATAAATAAATATGAGCAAAACCGTACAAGAGCTCAAGTTGATTAGGGATTAATGAACATCGGTCAACTTTTCATGACAAGCAAACCATTTTCCATAGATTAAAACCCCATGGACAACTCAAAAGGAAACGCAGTTCGTACTAATCCAATTCCATCACTTCTGTGTCAGTTAGGAATCTAAATTTCGCAATCATCACCCCAACTTAATCATTTAAAAAAATTGGGTCAAAGAATGAGGAAGATTGAACGATATTTAATCTGATAAGTATATCTTAATCCGGAGAAAACAAACCATATAAAAATAGATAAAATAGATATAAAATGCTATCCCTGGACACAAGCAAATACTTTATGAATACAGACAGACCACTACTACTCTGCCCATAAATTAACTTTCTGACCTTGGCATCCCTAACAACAGGTTCATTTCATATTCTCATCTCTCTCTGCATCTCCATGGTCAAACCAGGCCAAAATCATTCATAAACCCTTTTGCATTGCATTCATGCATTATTGCAAAATACTTTATGAATAATCTCTGACAGGTTATACATCAAGGAAAAACAATTTTATATAACATGTAAAAACCAAGCTACGTATAAAGAACTCGTGAGTATTATTATTCTGTTTATCCATACTTATTCAAATGCACTACATTTTTACAATTCCAGTCGGCATATGATCATTAACTTTAAGATTATATGTTTTAAATATATATTAAACATTAAAGTTAATCATGATGAACGTAAAGTAAATACGCAGTAGACAAGTCAATAGTGGGGAGAAATTATTGCACAATAGACATAGGAGTGTCCTCGTCTTAACCAATCCGTGCACTTGAATTGATCACATAATTTGCATACGTAGTGAAATTAAACAACGATGCAGACGTGCCTTTTTAAACAATTTCTGTTATAACCTACTATGTGGATTATATTCACAGTAATTGTAATTGTTACTATCATGAAAGTAAACAGGAGTTGTATACTCACTAACTTGGTAAAATTATGTCTGGATGTTAAGTTGCTAGTCAAGAGGGGTTTTTATTTAATGTGTGTCACAATAAAATTCCTCTATAATCTCTCCTTATCAAATCAGGACAATATCGTTAAAGATTTGAGACTTCATATACAATAATATATGATGTATACACCTTTAATACAGAAGTTCATGGTACGCTTATTAATATAGTTAGATAGTAAATTAGTAAATATTGTTATTCATAAACATGCAAATGTGGGATATAGGTCAACAGAATGAACAGCTTACTGTAGCATTAGTAAAAGACACTTTATCATATAAAATGTCGTCTCTCCACATAATGTGTCCACATCGTATCCAGCCAGACAAAATTATAATTAGTTTTAGTAAAAGTAAATGAAGATGCGGGATTTCGAAACCAGAAGTACCTAAGTATGAAGCTTTTATTCAGACTAAATTAAATTGAGTAGGCCATCTTTACATTCCACATATCGTACGATTTTTGTTTGTTTGTCAAAGTCAAGTACGTGGCCTTCCTATTCATTTTTAATTACCTTCATTTTTTAAGTCTTTTTGTGCATTTGTCAACACACAATGGCTGAAGAGAAGACCCATCCTCCGTTTTCTTTGATTGTGGTATATGACTAAATTTTTATTTTAAAACATGAGGTCTAAGGTCATGTAAGGTTAATTTGGATGTTTTTGTCAGTGTTGCAAATGTTGTCTAGCATGTATGTAGGCATATATATATCATACTCATTCATATGGATTGTAATACTAATTTGAAAGAAGTTATTAAATGTCAACATTGTATTTATTTATATGTCTTGAACATTGGTCGTATATCATTGCTTTCATTGCACTCGGATTTCTTTAAAATTGCGAAATCCTACCTACTCTGCATGCAATTCACCCTTTTACTGATTTGTTTTTTTATTATTTTCAGTTTTAAACTCATGAATGTACCTTGGGTTGACGTAAATTGTTTTATTCCATTTAATCTTCTCAACTTGTTTTCGTAAATTTTATCTGGATTTGTATCAAAGAAGATCTATTCAATCCGTATATATTTCTAGAAATTGAATCTTATCTCGTTCATTCAATTTTTATTGTAGCTTGTGTAATGTCTTTTCGAAAAATATTTATCGTGTCATTTGATTTGAATAAAGACGAGATAAAATCTCCTTTGGACGTGAGCATTATATAGAAAAGGTGTAAGAGCTAAACTACTCCTGATATTCTTCTCATTCAAAAGGTATTAAAAAATTGTTTTATTTTTTAAGAAAATTACATTTAGGTTGACGTAGCTGGGTAACAATTAACTAGAATTTGTTTTCCAATTAAATAAAAATTACACAACCCGTTGTGAATGTAATAAATTCAAAATTGTGTCTTCCTCAAATATTAAACATGTAACTCATGGCAAATTATAAGCACATTAAAATACTGATTGCGTTTTCCAGTCATCAAATGCGTTTATTTATAAGGATGCTGTTGCAATGATTTTTTATTATCTCACGTTACTTTTCTTTATGAGAATATTTTAGTGCTTGCACAAGCACACGCACTTCAAGCGTAAGTTCACATATATTTCCCTGAGAAAACTCTTGAATCTGATATCCTGAAAAAAAAATAAATGCGAGAATGCGACTTGCTCAATTAATTTTTTAAACATGCTGAATACAATTACTTAAATAAGTATTTACGCATACTGCATATTTTAAAAATAAATCCTTAAGCATTATTTTTGCATTACCTTGAGGTATTAATAATTTATATTAAACTATTACTTGGATTTGGATTTTAGAGGCTATAAAAATTATTTTAAATTTAAAAGCTAAGACTTCAAACTAATAGTCATACAATCGAGACCTTTTGACAAACATTCGAATATTTTACTTGTTTTAGGATAACGTTGTTTAAAATATTTTTTAAAAGATGTTAATGATAAACCGTTTAACCGCACATAGCGATGGGTGAAACTCTCGTGTCTGTCTGTCTGTTTTCCTAATTTTTGAAATTTCTGAAAATTCTGAAATTTCAAGACCTTTCAATGATATGCCACATGCATATATTCTAATATATTTAATTTGAATGACCTAGGTCATGACTCTCATGACCCTGAAGGAGTGGTCCAGTTTGCCCCATTAACGAATTTGACCTTCCTTTTTACCTCATAAATGCATATTAGAAATCAGATTTCAAAAAAGTTGATCCGTTCGAAAGTTAGAGCGCGGACAGACAGACAGACAGACGACAGACTAGTCCAATGCCATAATGGGTTTCACTCATAATAATTCAGTGTTTCAATATTCATTACTACATGTCGTGCATAGCAGTTGATTAAGAGCTTAATTACAATGTAGAGGTACGCAAGAGCTGACAGATGAATGTGCTGTCAGATTGCATCAAACGACAATTGTATTTAAAATTAACATTATAGATTAATAGTTACTAACTGTACAGTAGAATATTATCATGATTATTGCTTTAATGCCAAATTTTATATAGGTAGTGGCACTACCGTAGTGCTACTTAAAAATAAAAATTTCTTTTGAAATTTTCAGATTCTACGTTAATCAAAATCCTTTATAATCCACGCGGATGTCATAAGTGCATTAAACTGTATAGAGTTGGCATTGATTAATCGAGTTGACACTGCACTAATAAGTCAAATAAAAACGGATTGGTAACTTATATGCAGTATAAGATCTGACAAGGGCAGGATTATCCTTTTTTAATTTTATTACAATTACCTACAAAATGTCATGTCATACTCAATAAATAATCTAAAAATAGTTTTAACATACTCAAATTATATAAAGTGAAGTGAGGGCATAAAAAAGTTATGAAATAAAAATTGTTCACTCTTTGTTGTCAAACAACTTAAACAGCCTTATCAGTATCCCTCTTCAATCTAACATAGTAGTAAATTACAAATTAATAAATTGAATAAAAAATGAAACACACTCTCCGCTGCAGTAGATTAAATATTTATTTCATTGTCAAGGCTAACTGTCAACTTGAAGTCAAATCTTTTAGCTTGTATAATGCAAAATCCCAGAAAGCTTACATTGTCAATTAGTGTACTTGATACTTCACAAAGTGCCGAGATTTGGAAATTCAATAAATTGATTAAATGATTACATGTATTTGTAACTATTCTACTATAAAGGGGAAATTTTAATTGATTTGAATCATTAAAATGAATGTAAGCTTATAACAAAATAATTAAAACATTAAACATTGAACTGATATTATAACACTCATATAAATATATGATATAAGATAAATAAATGTAGCCTTATCTAAATTGACAATTATGGAAAACCCAGCAGCCGAAGAATAGGTGAAGAAGAATGGTCATGAATTTGAAAATAAATTTTAGATGGTATTCTTACATGTTGCCTAAAAGAAAGCCTTTATGAATTTATTTGAAAACAATTTAGTCTAAAAAAGCATTTAATTGTATTTTATTTCAACCCAAGACATTATAGAGGGTTTTAAAGTTATTGTAAGAATCCTGTTCAGTGCCCCACGATCACATGAACTCTTAATACGTAAATGTAAACATAATAAATATTTGCATATGACTTTGAAAATAATTTTAAACTTGAAAGCTTTTTGCTGTTTTTTGTAACCATAAAACGTGTATTGATTACACAACTTATGAGTTATCTATTGGGAAGTTTAAAATTTCCAAAGTAATATTAGGCCGAAGTCGGTAATGGAATTGTTTTTTGACCACCAATAAATCCAGAAAAAACTCAAGGACAAAAGTATTTTCTCTTCAAGGCTCTATTCATTTTTAATAATAATAGCTTTATTGTCTGAAAGGTTACATTAGATAGGAATCTTCCTTTCTGATTTCCACCCTTTCCAGCTTTTGGCTATTTCCTTTAATTTACCCGTCATACTTACCTTTATGATTATAAAAGAATTTAAAGCTGAAATAATACAGAAAAGGTGAAACTGTTTTTTCGGCAGGCCCATAAAATATTTCAGGTTATTTAAGCCTCAATGCCATTAGAAAAACAACTTCCAGGTACTCACACAGTTCATTGGCACGAACTGAAACTAATGTAAGAAATCATTAGAATAGACATCCTTATCCCATTAACAAAAGAAACTAAGACAGCTTTCTAGCAACAATTCAATAGGTTTTAGGTCAATTGATCCAGGAAATGTCGACGGTTTAGTTTTAAGAAACGAAGGCGTGTATCCTTGTTGACAAAAACTGGCCAATGACTGAACAGAATTGGAGACACACCACCAGACAATAATCCATAAGTCATAAATTTCCTTTTACAAACAAGTGATCACGCCATATCCTTAGAACGTTGGAAAATTACCTAGAAACTATTTCAATGCATAAAGGACGATGAGGAAAAGAATCTTCGATTGGAGGGTCTTTCTTGGGTCAAAAATGAACACAGTAAATAAATATTTTAAAACCAAAAGAGAAACATGTTCTAGATCATCTCCAGCCTTATTATTTAAGGATATTACTATAGCCTCCAGAATTCTCTGTAGTAAGTCTAAACGTCGATTTTCCCGCCTCTATATCCACTTACAATGTATTTTTGAATTTAGGCTTAAGTCAGAGAATTCTGGAGGCCAGAATAAGATAACCTTTCTGTACTATATCATATAGAGTATGCAGTTGAAAAACAAGCATTCTTTTGATCTTTACTGAAACTTTAGCCGAAGCAAAGGGAAAAAAATGTGTCAATGTGTTTTTGTCGGGAAGAAAATGTTTGTTTATTCTTAAAGGAACGTTTTTTACTTTCATTTAAAGTATTTGCTTTCATTCATTTAAAGACTAATATATTTAAAATTCCGGGGTTTTTATCAATTTTATTCTACCTAATGCCTGGATAGGTCTATTATTATGGTTATCTTAGGAAAAAAACAAAATTACTTACAATTCATCTCTGAGTTTACTTTATTGATACAATAATTAGATATGACATTGTTTGTTTACTCAAGCACCTTTAGAACAGTTGGGAAACAAAAAACATCAACCAATTCAAAGTCAAACCATAAGAGATGAGCCTTCTACAGTTAAATAAAAAAGTAAAACAGTGTTTTTTGATAAATAAATAAACAGTAACGCCTTCTAAAATATACAATCAAAGCGTTTGAATGAAATTGAATCTTTGTTTTATAAAGCAAACCTGTAATAAACAAGTTAGGAGAAAGAGTTAAAAAATAGGATTAATTTTTTTTTTTCTAGCAAAACATTTCACACTTAATTTTACAAAAAAGTTATCAAAATAAAACATTAAATTAATGTCACAATTTTTCTTATCATTTAAAACGATTGGACTGGGTTATCTTTAAAAATTGAATTTGTAATGAAATAATGATATCATCGTTTGGTAAGTTAATGTCAAAACTAAGACGTACACATTGGTTTGAGTAAATTTGAGTAAAGATGTCATACTTAAAGTGTTCTTCTCTATAAAAAACAATCACGTACACACGTTAAGTACACATCCACAATCATACATAATTATATGTACTGGACATAAATAAAGGAATCTCGTTTTAATAACAAATTAATAAAAATCTTTTCATCCTCCATAATATTATTAAACAAATTATCAGTTTATTTGCCTCTTTATCCATGTTGTTGACTCTACAAGCAATTCTTACCTTTTTTAAATAACTTTTTGAAAAACTTTTATAGCAAAGCCGCGGCGACGATATAATTGCTTTCAGTATAGTACCATCACGGGCCACTTAATTTCTTTCATATATTTTTTACCTATATGATGGAATCATACGGATGGACAACTGATGTCGTACATAATGTTTGATCAACCACTAATTAAAATGGTATGACTCATATGACTCATTCCTAATTCTACTTCAAGTTTATATCAAAAGGGTACGGAACTGAGCGTTACGCTTATCACCCTTCAACTTATTTTTCGTTTCAATCTGCTCCAAGTTTTAGGGTGTATTTATTCATTCAAGTTTACATTTAAAAATTAATAATCCTTCAACCTAACACCGAAATGCAAAGAAATTGCTTTAACTCCCTTCTACAATTTCATTATTAAAATTATGAGTATAATATGAACATAATGAGAAATCTGAAATGGAATCTGGGGTACCGCTGGAAAGATTGCATTGGCAGTGGCAACTTAATGCAACCTGTATGCAAACTGGAAATGCAAAAGGTAATTAAATTGTAAACTAATGCAAATTTTTATACCAGAAACCACGACAAGACAAACAAAGTTAAACCAACTTTTTAGCCTATCCAACCCATACTACTTCTACTTAAGCCACTTACCATGAAATAAATGTTTTTAAACAAAATGCAGATTAAATTCTACGTACCAGCAGTAGTAATGCCAAATTAATCGGTTCGAAGTTAATCATCATCAACGGAGTTAAACCAGACTATACAGATTAAATTATTTCTATATACTTGCGTGTGTGTGTGTGTGTATGCGAATTGAGGGGGGGGGGGGGCGAAAAAACTGATGACGAAGCTCTACGTAGATAATTTTTTGTTCACTTGAACACATACACGAAGACTGGTTTTGGACGGAGAGGGGGTGAATAATGAAGATGATTACTATTACTGATGAGATGATGATGACGAGAAACACACCACGTTTTCAGCCAATCCAACACTACGCAACGACATACTGTATACCAAATGTATAAATTGAAGTCAGTCTCATCACCTACTATCAGTCGAATACAGAATTCAGAACTGTTAACATCCAAACTATTCCTTAAACTTTCAACCTTCACAAATCCTATTTCGTCCTGTCGCCCTTACCCAAATAAAACTGAAAAGACTTTTTTCTTTAGTTTTAGTTTCAACCAAACCTTGAGACAAGACGAACGAACCCAAACCAAAGAAAGTAATAACCTTTCCATTTTTAATAAAATTAAACAAATTTTTACCCAAAAGCCAAAATCAACCTACGATATTACTCTGTATACAAAACAAGTAAATAAATATAAAATAATAAAAAGTAATATAATTTAACATACTAAACATTCCATTCAGATTATTATAAGTAATCACTAGAATTTACATCGTATATTCTGATAATAGTTCAAAAAGTGAGACGGAATCTAGAAACTTTTCTACCATCACCATTTACAACTTACAACTCCAACTGCTTTTAACATTTTCTCATATATTATTATCAGCTATATAATAATATGTAATATTATAAGTGATGATAACAGAGCAAACCTTAAAAGACTTTTTGATTGCTGAAACATTTTAACAAACTTTGCAAAAAGTCAAGCAGAAATCTCTTAAGGAGAGAAGGCTTTCAGTTAGTTGTGTTCTATTGTATTTTTTTTACTATTAACTCGAATGACTCTTATATAAAAAAAACATTATTAATAAAAAAACATGAAATGTTATATATGTTGTATCAAAAGGTTTGCTGTTCTAATAAGTTATTTTTTTCTTATTGCTGTGTAACACTCTGTAGTGTGTAGTCTGAGAGTGGAGAGACCACAACACACTTTATAGTGACTAGTGTATGTGCAATATTAAAACCATATTCTTTTTAACAAAAAAACAATAATTTTATTAATTGTGTTCTAACTCTTTTCCATCGTGTAACAAACTTTGTAGAAATTGTGTTGAAATTAATTGGTTGGAAATTAAAAGATAAATAAAAATAACTTCATTTCGTAATTTTTTATAGGAAATTTTTATTGTAAAATTTTCTAAAAAAGCTTTTCACAGTAAAAACTCTTATTGTTAAG